>JANZLD010586445.1:0-14022 GCA_026413575.1 Erythroxylum carthagenense
TAATACTAGTATGCATGAACAATACTAATTAATCCCTATCAATCTCATCCTATGACAATTTACTATTTTACCCTTCTAGTCGGAGGTGGGATGTTACAAGTTATGCCCATATAAGATTCAATATCTCATATTGATCCTTGTTTATTAAATATCTCATATTTAATTATAAAGTTTCTCAAACTTTGTAATCAAATCCAACTTGATTAAATTAATTTTGCTCTCTTCAACTCATTCTATATGTGAGATCCATTAGGTTCCCAAATATGTTGGCAATAATTATATAATCTAATTTTAATTCATAATTAAAATTAGATAAATTAAAACTCCTTTTAATTTATCTTTATTTTTCCAATTAAACAATTTATAATCATAAATTAAGATTGGCGTCTACCAATACATCATGACTACCTAAATATTTAGAAATGTCAAAGTGGTTTTGATTAACCTTTTCGTACATAATTTTTTTCGTATAATTCAATCATTTCATCATATAATGTTCCGATTAGATATAGAGTATAGATTTAATGTCTACTCTATTTTGAGTCTAATTATATTAGTTCTCTTCCATTAGCTATTGATTCAATTAATGACATTTGTAAACTACTTACAAAGCGTCATCTCACCTTGGTCAAGGATTTCTCGAATCAATACTAATCAAGAACACCACAACATTCTTCCTAATTACTTTAGGGTGATGAATCATATCTTGATCACTCAACTATCTCCATATAGTTCATGCTACATCCAATCTCTACCGATTATGCGACCTATGATTAAATATATCATAAGTAGTATTAAAACATAGCAATCTCCATACAAGATAACTTTGATGATCTTAAGTCAAAGGATCACTTACACAACATCACAATGAGAATTCTATAGACATAAAAGTAATGTTCCAAATAGATTTCTCATATCGGGTTTGTTCAGTCAACTTGTTATCTAGCAAGCACTCATACGTTTGTTTAAGTATCTCTATATTTTAGCTGAAGTGGCTCAATGGTAAGAGGCGTGCACTTAAAGTGCAACAAAACCTTGAGGTCTTGGGTTCGAGCCGTGGCTCACCCTTGACCAAAGAGGACAATACCTGGAGTGATGGTGGTAGAGGTCGGGCTCTACTGTAGTGGTCGCGTGGCCAAAGTTCATGGACCCTACATTTAAAAGGCGCCTTTTTAATGTAGTGGTCGCGTGGCCAGAGTTCATGGACCCTACAGATTACTTCCTTCATAAGGTAAAACAAAACACGTGCTAGTCTTTTGACATTCTATTAATGTCCAATTTTAATAGAATAATGACTACAAACATTTATGAATAATACATAAATACAATATGAATATCATAATTATAATCTCATTATAATTTCATTTGCAATGTACAATTTTCTCATGGATTTTATCATATACATCTAAACATGTATAAGATAAAGAATGCCTTTAAATAATTTGTCATTAAACTACAACCAAAGCGATTAGCTGTAGGGCATAAATCAACAATCCACCTACCTTTTTGCATCACAAAATCTTAGAGATATCAAAAACATATTGTGTTAAAAGTGAGAGGGGGTGAAAGCTTAAGAACAACCAAGGATATAGAAATTGGCTGAACGATAATGCGATATGGAGCTTGAATCAATTGAAGAGAAGTATTTGTCATCAAAGATGATGAAGAAGAGAGTGATTAGACAACAGTATTTAGGGTTTATTAGGATTAAGTAGAGTTTAAAAGGATTAATCTAAAATTAGAATTAATTAGATTAATTACAATTTCTATTTAATTTAAGTGATTATTATTCACAAACACTCTTGAGTCTCACTTAAAAATTAAAAATTAAAAAAATATTAGGTCATTTTACACTTGACTGAACATGGGAAATAAAAAATTTAAAAAATATTAGGTCATTTTACAATTGACTGAACATGGGTTTTCGGAAATCTAAACATGGAGAACAACAAATATGGACTGATGGAGATTCCATAGAATGTGCGACTGAATCATTAGCAGTGTGACTGTTGGTCGATGGCATGATTGAAAATCACTGGCGGCATGACTCTTGAGGTAATTGCGTGGGAGTGTGATTATTATCGGTGTGCAAGCATCAATGCCGCTTCGGGTGGCCGGCGTAGGGTCAAAGATAGTGACGTAGACGATGACAACAATGAAATTGGAAATCACCTAATACAAAGTCAAATAGATGGTTGGTGTTGTTCTTTTCATAAGAAAATTAATTAGGATTTCATACCTTTGTGGCTTCCTTATAAAGATAATTACAGCTATTGAATATCGTTCTTTGAGAGCTTTACCACATGTATTAATTTACTTTATTCTATATATGATTTGATATGTTTAAGTCCAGTATCATCTATATTGGATTTGTCAAGAGATTATTTAAATCATGTATTTATATGTATATATGTGACTTTATTTTTTAGTTAAGTTTGCATATTATTATCTTTTATGCTTATCTACATGTATTCAAATTCATCGGTTTTCCATCTTCATCGTCATTTGTGTTATATGTATTATCTGTGTAAATAAACTTAGGCATTGTAATTGGTATTCAACTATTATATGAATGATGATTGGGGACTTTGTAATCTTTTGATTGCATAAATAATTAAAAAAATAATTATTCATCCTATTTATAATAAAAATATGTATGTTGGCACTAATGTGTGTATATAATATTTTCTTTCTTGATGTGAAAACTTAGTGTTTTAAATATGATAATGTGTTAGAGAATATTCTTGTTTATTTTAATAAAGGTAAAAAGTTGAATAATGATAATTATAAAATTTAGAGCGTGAATATCAAATATGTGCAGGAATAGAAAAAGATGTAAAACCAATTAATATAACCATATATATTCCTAAGAAGGCAATCCGACCTAATATAAAAGGGATCATGATACATGTAAGAGATGGCAAAAAGAAGAATATGAGATTATGCATGAGTTCAAAAAATGACATGTGGTTCACTTTGTCTGCTCAAATTGGAGACACCTTAGTGATTAAATAGTTGTCACTCAATATCAAGTTTGATACATATAAGAAGTAATATGTAAAAATGTATAATCAAAAATAAGTGTAGGAGTCATTTATTCTTTATCTCCAAGTTAGGAGTATATGAAAATGCATACGACTCATAATGAGAGCATTAAAACGATAGAGAATGATATTAGGCATCTTATATTAGAAGAAGAATATATTGAAGCTTCTAAAATAACCTAAAAGGTTTTATATAGTTGGCTCCAATTTATATGGAGCTATAAATAGGAAGCATAAGAATTAAGGTTAACCCAAATGGAAACAAAATTAGAAAATATCCATAATGATAATTACTTTAAGAAAGCTAAGTGGAATCATCATGTGAAAGAAAAGATCATTTTAAAAAGAAAAACACAAAAGGGTTAAGTATTATAAATATGGCAATAAAAGTCATTTTATTCGTGATTATAGCAAGTTTAAAAGGGTCCAACTTTTTTTTTATAGATATTTACTTTGTATACGTATTTTATTATGTTTTTCTAATTGAATTCCATCGTTTGTAGAATTAAAGACTAAGGAGCATCAAACCACGTAACAAAGATAGTGATGCCTTTGTAGAAATTTGTAAAACCAAACATAAAAAACGATGGATTTATAGAGGTGACAACTTAAGAGTTTATATGTAAATCAGACATATATAGTGATTGATGCATAATCTTACATGAAGTATTATTTTCTCCATAAATTTGATGAAATCTTAGTTCTATATTAGGATTAACTAAAATTGTATTTCATTTAAACTTCCATGAAGCGTAAAAAGGATTTTATATTGGAATCATTTGTTATGATCATGGATTTATTTCGGATGGTTTTATTATACTAGATAATATTTATCAAAATAGTAATATATGTTAGGCATTTAAATCTCAAAGTTTGCCTGATTTTTGGAAACCGTCTCTCAACTAATTAAGGGTAAGGGTGCATACTACTAGACCTCCCCAGATTTTGCGTCTCAGTGGGTTTTTAGACCTCCCCAGATTTTGCGTCTCAGTGGGTTTTATACTGGATGTTATTGTTGTAAAGTTTGCCGAATTTTATAGTACTAGTCTAAAAAATTAAAACTATTTATCAAATGCTTAAACTTTTAATTTATTGCAATAATAGTTTGTTGTTAACTCCTCCATAAATATTGTTGATATGGATGACCATGTAGGTTAGTCAGTTTACATGTTATGAATTTAAAATACTTAAAAATAAAAATGGACATGGTCCTAATCCTTTTGTGTTTCCTCAATGAATTTCTTAGTATCATCCAAAAATTTAGATGGAGTATTATTTGTGCCAAAAAGATCTCTAAAGGCCTAAAAAAAAATCAAACAACACAGCACAAAGTGGTTTATAACTAGAACTAAACAAAGTTTGGAGCTATATATAACCAAAATTATAAGACAGAAGCGGTAAATGTAGAGCTCTTATTAACACAAACAAGTCTTAGATTAAAATGACAAGTAGGGGCGATGTTAATAGAACAAATACATAGTGGGGACAACCAAACTCAAAGCATACAAGGATTCCCAAAAATACTAAAAATCCGAAATTAAAACTAGAAAAATAGAGACTTCAAAGGCTTTATAAGCCATATCAATATATCAAAACACTAGCTAAAAATTAATGAGCAAAATAACAATAAAAAGGAGAAAGAGAACGTAAAATAAAAATTTAATCAAGGACAAACCCATTTTTCAATTGAAATTGCAACTTCAACTTTTAGCTTTGTTAATGGGATAATTTGGAAATGCCATTGACACTCATGCTACTCCCTTTGTGGCCTTCAATAATCAATAGCCTATTTGACTACTTCGAGGTTAATCCTCAGCTCATAAAATGGATGACTTATCATATTGACATATGATGGAAACATTATAAACTTAAAGACAAAGATGTTAACTAAAAAATGAGATATTGATAGTGGCAACATCTAAGAGACAATGAGTGATAGAAAGAAAGGGAAAGAAAGAGGAATCAAAATGATCTATAGACAAGGTTGAGATGCTTAATAATGGGAAAGGAAATAAAAATGTTGCTATGATGAAGAAATAAATTGTACATGTGTGTGCTCCTCTTTATTTTTATTTTTAAATAATTTTAAATGTCAAATTTATCTTATTATGTAATATATGGATGGCAATAAGAATAGGGTGAGCCAAAAATGTAAATGAGGCTCTAACTGTTCTTGTTAGAGAAGAAGATATGAAAGCATTAAAGGAGGAGATAATTTCTTCAAACTCAAATCAAATGTTAGACTTGATCCACCTAATAGACAACAAGTTATTGATAATAAATGGATTTTCATAATAAAGAAAAAATTAATGATAATCTGAAAGAATACAATGCACACATTATGGATAAATGATATATATAATAAAAGAGAATTTATTATAAAGATATACTTTTACTAGTTGTGAGATTTACTTCGATTTGATTAATCCTTATTATAATAGCTAACTTGAATCTTAAATTACATTAAATGGATGCAAATATTGGTTTTCTTAATGGAGAATTTGAAGAAGAAATTTATATAGAACAACATGTATGTTTCATTAAGACATGTTAAAAGTATAAAGCATATCAATTGTTGAAATGTATTTATAATCTGGAGTAGTTCTTAAGATAATGGTTTATTTGTTTTCAAAAAATAATTATTTCATATGATTTCTATATGAATGATGAAGACTTTTGTGTATATACTAAAAAGTTTAAAGATAAAAATGCAATTTTAATCTTTACATGTAGATGATATTTTTTATTACTTATAATGACTAAGTTATCTTCTACATTTGAAATGAAATATATGGATGAAATTGCTAATAAATGGTGATTTAGTTATATTTTTAGCCCCACATCTAGTGTATTTTACTTGTTTATTTGAGTTATTTTAATAATTTTGGTACTTAAGTTGTTTATATTTTGTTTCTAGGGTTGATTTACTAACTTAGAGCAAAATGAACCAATTTAGATAAGTTTGGAGCAAGTTGGAGCAGTTTTTATTAAGTTATGGAGTGCAGGACAGTGTACACAACTGTTTAAGAAATTTTGGGGGCAGATCAAGGATTTATTGTGATACACGCCTACGTAAGTTGGCAACATGCCCATATTGAATTGAGAGAAGACCATATTGATGCAATATACCAATGTCTATGCACATGTTAGCTCTATAAAACCTCACACATTAAATTCACGCCACATGGTTATCAACATACCTATGATGAAGCTCGTATATCTCTTGGTTTTTGAAATTCGAATTTAAAATGATAAGATTGAGCTAGGTAGAAAATATATGAAAGAATGCCTTAAAACAACAAAGGAAAGAAGAAATATTCAAGAAAACCCCTTTAGAGTGGATATTCATCATCTATAGTGAAGTTTTTGGAGATTCCAAGGATTTAAATCATGTTTTCTAGGATTTATAGATTTTTCTTCAGTTTTGATGCTTTATTTTCTATTATCATTTGCTAAACACTTGTTGGTATTTATATTGATAAACTTGAGATATACCCTGTAGTGATTTTAATTTAATTTAATTTATTCTTAAGTTTTATTGAGATTCAATTATATGTTTTTTATTGTCCTTGAATTAATATTGTAAACTCTTTATTTCATGTATGATTCCGTACAACTGAGATTAAGAAATCTAATGTATAAATAGATCTAACATAATTGAAACGAGGTGAATGCAAACCTATTGATAGGTTAGCATACAATTTCTAGATTAAGGTCAAACCTAATAGTAAAATTCACAAATCAAATACTACAATTCTAGTGGTTTTAATTAGAGAGATATTTTAATTAATCAACCTAAAATTAGGTTTTAGTAGTCTTCAGAAAGACATTAGTATAATTTAGGAATTTCCAATCTAATGAATTTTATAATAAATTAGTTAATGAAATCATGATTGTATGAGAGATCTAAGGGGAGATTTGATGTCTAAGTACTATTACTTCATTGGTTAACTTTTGATTCTTTATCTATATTTTTATTTTGTTAATTTGTTTTTAGTTTGTTTTCTTTTATTTTAAATATGAATTACCATATTCACTTACTTTTCAATTAGATAATAGAACAAGAGTTATTACTAGTACTCGTAGTCCTTTTGGGATCGATAAGAACCCTATATTATTGAGCAATAGGTGCACTTGCCTTGGATAGTTTATAGATTTTAAGAATTGAGTTAATATACATGACACGAGAGTCCACTAGTTGCATACATCTCAAGATTAAAAATTTTAGGAGATCGTTCAAAGAGTTCATTATCTTTCAAAAGCATACATTGCTTTATCCACAATGGAAGCTAAATTTGTAATATTTTCAATTGCAATATAAGAGTTGTTTTGAGTTTAACATTTCTTGATTCATTTAGATGTCACCAAAAGCGAAAATAATCCATTATTAATTTTTTGGAAATAATCCATTATTAATTAATTATGGTAGTCAATCAATATTTTCTTATATGAAAGATCCTAAATTTCATTGAAAAATAAGCATATAGATTCCAATATAATTACGTGAAATATCTAATTATACGAGGTAAAGTGAATATATAGTATATATCTATATATGATATGGTGGTAAAACCAATGACAAAACCAATTTTAATATATACATATATTAGGTATGTGAATTTACTAGGATTACATATATATGATATACCATTCATAAACATTTCTAGACATATGATCATTCTTTGTATTTTCATTTCTCATAGCATAATACAAATTGACATTGTTTATTATATAAGTAAGCATTATGTAACACTTAATTCTAAATTATGTTTCTTTAAATGAAAGATTTGAATATGAATTAAAGAATATGTCAAATAGATAAGGTATTGGCCCTCTCACATGGGAAATCACCTCCAAAATTTGTAATAAATGGAGATAAGGTAGGTTTGAACTTTATGGTTAAATTCACTAGAGTACATGTGGTTTGACATTTTATCAAAGTACCTCTTAATTTTAAAAAATATCAATAAAATCCTAAAATTTTGGTGTTATAACCCTTGTAAGGAATAACTCACAAGGCATCTTTCTTTATGTAATGGTGTTTTGTAATCCATACAACACAACATGCAGTATAAATCATTGTCCATAAAAAAAAAAAAAGTGAAGACATCTTTTATGTATGATGAAATCAAAGTTACAATGTAAAGAAATCAAAGTGGAAGTTACAATGGAGAGTTTATCATAATGGATGAAAGATTACATTGTGCATTGTTATTGAAAAATCATCATCAAGATAACTTTACAATCTAGGTTCCAATTTAAAGATTATTATTTATGGATTTTATCTTTTTAGTGACTCAATGATAGGTGTAGTTTATACTATATTTTGATAGGTGTTTTAGTGTGTTTATAGGTATTTATTAGATTATTTTTGCACGTATAGGCTTAGAATTATGTTAATGTGAGTGTTTATATATATTATATGTGTTTGTGTGGTTTAGAGCATGTTTTCAATCTTAGTTATATGCTTCTTAAGGTGTTTGATATGTTTGTTAGTGTTAGGAATCAGATAAATGAGGAACAAGAGAGTTGAACATGCATGGAGTTGCATGGACAAGGTCATGATCATGCATGGATACAAAATTTCCAAAGTTCATGGAAAAGCTGAAGAAATTGCAAATTACCTTACCCTTTGTGGAAGCTTAAAAAGCATCCCTACGTATTCAAGGTTTCTTAAAGACATATTATCAAGCAAGCATACTTAGGATGATAACAAAACGATAGTCATGAAGGAAACCTACAGCTCCTTAATTACCAACCACATGCCCTCATAGTTGACAAATCCAAGGAGTTTTACAATACTTTATATAGTTGATAATTTATATATTTCTAAATGTTTATATGAATTAGGCATAATTAAAAACCCCATGCCTTTATCTGTTTTTAGGAAATTAGGGCTAGGTGATGTGAAACTAACTTCTATGCTTATTCAATTAGCAAATCAATCAACAAAGACATTATTTGATGTGGTGGAAAATATGTTTATAATAGTCAACAAGTTTATAATTCCAGTGGATTTCATCGTGCTAGACTTTGAAGAGGATTAAAATTGTCCACTAATTCTTGGGATACCATTTCTGAATACTAGAAGAGCTTTGACAGATGTCAATGAAGACAACCTCATCTTTCGTATTGGTAATAAACAAATGAAATTCAATATGAATAAGGTATTAAAGAATCTGAAGGAGGGCGACTCATTCATGAGAATTGATATATTTGAATCTTTAAAAAAGCAAGATGAAGAAGAATAGATGACGAAAGACATAGAGCTTGAAGTATATATGGAAGTCTCTATTTAAAAAGTAGAAATGATAAGGAGGAAGAACAGATGACAGTGGAGATTGAATTTAAAGAATATAAGGAAGTCTCTGTTCAATAAGTAGAAAAAGAAGAGGGAAAGACGATGATTGAAAAAGAGTGGGAGTATTTCACCCTCTTACAGGTTAAACTACTGGATTCAGTAGACGATTTAAGGAGTTTTATCATTCCCTATTTTATTAACAGTTTGTTACCAAAAAGGACAATACTAAACTTACTAAGTTTTCTTAATTTGATTAATTATTTCCTTATTATTATCTTGTAATATGTAGCTTATTTATAGGCTATGAAACTAAAATTGGGTGACATAGGTAGATGTAAGGCACTCATAATTGACCTAGGTTAAGTGTGGAAGGAAGAATATGTCAAGCTAATGATGTTAACTAAGCACTACTCGGGAGGCAACCCAAGACTCAGGAAAGATTTTATTTATTATTTATTATTTTATTTTAGTTTAGTTTGTTAGTATTTTTATTTTTATTTTTATGTTTATTTTGGAGGCAGTGAATTGTTGGAATTTTATGGCATAAAAGGTCTCTAAATCATCACCGCCAAAAAACTATGAGCATTCTTGCTATAACTTTATATTTATTGTTCTTTATTTATCTTTATAAATATTGTTTGTTTCACTCACATTAAGGACAATGTGTTGTCAAAGTGTGGGGAGGATTTTGCATTGGCATATCATGTGTTTGAATTTTACATACCATATTGTTATTTTTTATTAGGTTGTCATAAAATGAATATATGTTTCATATGTGTAAATTGTGTCAATGTGTCAATGGCAATAACTTGATGGAATTAGTTTAGCTTTGATCATAGTCATTTAATTTTTAAAGGCATGTTTGCTTGCAAATTTTATGTTTTAAGCACCTTTGGTCAAATATGCATGTTAATTAGTATATGACATTTATGGTGTCCAATTTAGGAAATTTGTTGTACATTTATAATTATATGTCAATTGAATGGGTTAGCATCATTGGTAATCTTTCATGAGGATTACTGACTAAAAATAAATAAGGTAGGCTATATAAAATTGAAAAATAAGTGTCTTAAATAAATAACTATTCCACTGGCCCCTTTGAAACCACTTTTAGGTTATAAATAGAGCTTATAGCCAGTTGAGAATGTGATATAGCTGAGTAACTAAGGGCATTCACGATAAATTGTTTGTCTTTTCATCAAAAGGATATAATGACATTCCAATTAATCTAATTAATAAAATGTGGCCTAGTTGAGTAACTGGGGGCATTCATGACAAGGTGTTTTCCTTTATGTCAAAATACTAGGTTAATGTTAAAGAAAATTAAAACGTGGTGTTTCAATAAACAAAACATATGGATCTTTGAAAATAGCAAAAATTTTCTTGAAGAGACACTTAATGCTAGTTGCAATTTTGATTGATTTACTAATTATAAATGTATGTGTACAAAGTAGTATAGGTGAATGAATATGATGTTAATGTTTTGATTAATATGTTTATTCAATTTAGAGTACTTAACTATGAAATGCATAGGTTAGTATGTTGGCACAACTTGAATGATTGATGTTTGCAGTTAAATTGATTCCGTAAAGTTAGATGCCATTGTCTCATTATTGCATGTTACATGAATGCATATGTTTATGTTTCATTTATTGAGTTTGTGTTTTGTTTTTTCTCAAGGATAAACAAAAGTTTAAGTGTAGGGCTATTAATAGATGTAGTTTATATTGTGTTTTGATAGGTGTTTCAATATGTTTATAGGTGTTTATTAGATGATTGTGGCATGAACAGGCTTAGAATTGTGTTGATATGAGTGTTTATTTATATTCTAAGTATTTGTGTGGTTTAGAGCATGTTTTCAATCTTCATTTTATGTTTCTTGAGGTGTTTGATGTGTTTGTTAATGTTGAAAATCAAAAAAGTGAAGAACAAGAGAGTTGGACATGCATAGAGCTACATGGGCAAGGTAAAGATTATGACTCCCATGTCTCGATCATGATAAAAGAGAATTACCAATAGTCACAATGGTGAGTTCATTGTCATGATGGTGACAGAGAGCAATTTTACAGAGGCACGACTTTTTCCATCTGTTTTAGGGTTCGAGGGCATTTTTGGAACCCATCAAAATATTTCCCCTAGTTACACCCCCAAGGCCCTAAGAGACTATTTAAGAATATGAAAACACTTCAAAAAGTGAGTTGCCATCTTACGGAAGTGGATCAAACAAGGAAGATCAAAAAGAGCATCCAGAATTCTAGTTTTTCAAGTAAAGCTCTGAATATAGTTTTTCTTTTCTATTTTGTTGTTTTCATCATACTTGATGTATAAATTGAATTAATAGATGTTTAATACATTCATGATGTCTTAATTTCTAGATTAGGGTTTATTCCAAAGTTATTTTGTGACTCTGATCTTTGTTGATTCAATAAATATTTTGGTGTTGTGATAATTGTGCATTTCGTACTTTGACAATAAATCGAGAGAGTGAGTTAAAATTAATTTGATTAAATTGTGCAACGAGATTTGATAGTTTAATAAGTCACATGATTATCAAATCCACTATCATTTGAAGAGCCATCTTATGTGAGAACTTGATTATCGAATAGATAATGTCAAATCTAATTGAAAGTGATAGGAAATTTGTGTGAATCAAGAGGTTGCAAAATATGGATTTTTCAAATTCAGTTAGGGTTAATCAAGTAAGGTTAATTGATTAGGTCTTTAGAGAGAGTAATCAATCCCTTAGGAAATCTAGGATCGACACATAATTAGATCAATTAGAGTTGAGAGAACAAAATTAGATCAATTAGGTTCATCATTGATCAACCTTAGATTAAATTGGCAGCTCACTTATTATTTGTTTTTTGCTTGATTTTATTCAATTGTTTTAATTTATGTTATTATTTTCACTCATATCATATTTTAGTACCTTAGGAAAAGTTAGGTCCAAATTAGTTCTTGCATAATACTAGTAGGAACGATAACTTTCGATACTACAATATACAATCAATATACTTATAGGTATTGAGAATTTTATTAGATATAAAACTTGTTCAACACTTCACTTTATTGATTATGAGAGTTTTTAATTTTTTCCAATTTTTACAATATGGTTCAACATGATATTGATGTTATATAACCCTATAGAATAAAGACTTATATCTATGAACACATCTGTAGAGAATTTAAATTCTAGAAATTCTCTCCAGATGTGTTCCAAAAATGTTTTACCTAGTTATATTATCGATCTACTTATCAATATTAAGATTATACAAAATAAACATAATTTAAATTTTAATATATTATTATCTCATATTTTTGGTCAAATGTTAATATTTTAATTTTAATATATTAATTTCTTGTATTTTATCAAATATTAATATTTTAATTTTAATTTATTATTAGAATTTATACACTTATACCAAATGTATAGATATTGAGATTAAGATTATTATATCTTTTTAGATGTTGGTATACTTTTGAGTTAAGCTAGTTTATACCATTTTCTTGTTTTGGTTTATGATCAAACCTATGATTGAGGAAGCTTGAAATTGTATACTTTAGATTTCCATTGGAGACTTTGTCTTAGCACCAAGGCATTAGGTACCATACTGTACTGATCAAAAAAATGATATCGTACTTATTGGTACCATGCCAGCTTTGGATAGCAATTGGTACTGAACAGTACCAAAAAGTTAGATTTATAAGGTTGGCACCAACTGGTACCCAACAAATCGGGTTGACATTGGAGGTTAAAATGAAAATTTTTAAAAATTGAGGGATTGAAAATTTTTAAAAAAATCTTATTTAGGGTTTGATTGAACCCAAGTTTATTACATAAATTGGCTACACTTTTGCTATCCTTAATGCACTTTTTGACTCTTAAGTTTTGATTTTTGTGCTTCAATTAATCCCTTATATGAGCTCACACTTTATACAATTTGATAGTGAAATTGTCACAAATTGATATTAATTTCATGGTAATTTTTCCTTGGACAATTGATGCTGCAAATTGTGGTTTGATATTGTAGGGACAAGAAAGAGTCAAAAGCATCCGAAGAAGGTTGCACGCCGCAACGTACCACAAGTAGACGCCGCGACGTGTGCAACTCAAGATGAGCACGCCACGGCCTCAAACTCACCTCGCCGCGGCGAGGATATAAGGTTACACGTCGCGGCGCCTACAAAATACCTCGCCGCGACGAGGATTAATTCCCACACGCCGTAACTCATCCAGTGCACGCCGCGGCGAGAAGACCAAATGAGCATGCCGCGACGCCTAATGTCACTCGCCGCGGCGAGCGAATTAATTTGCGGAATCTTCTCACTGTTTTAACCCGACCCGTGTCAATCATTTATAAGCTTCTCTATTTTTAGGTCAGAAAGAGACAGTCATACTTCGGGGACATCGTGGAGGCTGAAGACAAACAATTGATCTTTCCACCATCATTATCCATTTCTGTCATCGCCGTTCATCGACTTCGTTTTATTGTCACCGCCAGTCTTGCCAGCTACCATGGGTGATGTCCAGTCTTTACCAGTTGATAGAGAGTCCGAAGTCATGAGCGGCTAAACCACACTTCTTCTTGGAAATGTAGCAAAGGCTTGAGTTCATCGGTTCTAAAAGGGAGTGATCTTACATCGTCTATGTTTATTTACAGAGTTGTAAATTCCTGA
>JANZLD010587181.1:0-14014 GCA_026413575.1 Erythroxylum carthagenense
TTGATGTTTATAAGTAATAATGGATTTTGATTTGTTTGTGAATGATAATGAGCAGAGAATGAAGAGGAAATAAGCTATAAGTGATAGAGTAAGCAAAAGAGATGTTTTAAGATGTAGAGATGAATTATAGTTAGAGATGAACCTTGTTGAAGTGTGCTGGACATTTACAAATGCAGTGTTTACACTGAACATATATTTGTATTTTTGCCATATCTTGGTATGTAGACATCCAAATGGGATTATTTTAAGTTCATATTAAACTAAAGATGTAAGTCTATATTTTTCATGAAGGAATCAAAATTGAATTCTGTCTATAAGAGTTTCAAAATTTAGCTCAAAGTTGAGTTTGTGGATTCTATTATGGTTTGGAACAGTCTGTAGTGTTTTTGACCTAAATTGCAGAATATCAAACCAAAGTGCATGAAATTAGTTTCATTTGGAACTTAAGACATAAAGGAAAAATTTTGTAGAAGAGGCTTTTGCCTAAATCTTTCATTTTTCTTGTCAAAATTTCCATGAAAGATTGACGCGAAGGTCTGTTTTGAGAAGAGGAGACTCTACAATGCGTGAATTTGGAGAAGAAAAGAGGGGTCACACGATCGTGCTTTTGCATGATCGTGACTTTTTGGAGAAGTCTGGAAAAGCACGATTGTGTACAAGCATGATCGTGACTTTTCTGATTCAACTTGAATCTCACGATCGTGACATTGAATGCTTGCTGAAGTGGACTAATGTAAATATCCTTCACTCTTTTGGTCATAACTTCTTCTCCCAACCTGCAAATGACATGATACTTGAACCATTGAACTCGTAACACATTGATCTTCATATCCACAAAATATTATAACCATATAAAATCATTCGGCAGAGATTAATTGATGAATTTGGGATGGAATTGATGAGGAGTTCTGGAAAATGATAACCGAAATATTTTCACTGAACATGCTTCAATATTTCAGGCATAACTTGATATGTAGTTATCCAAATGGAATAACTCTTAATTTAGATTAAAATAAATATATAGGGATACAATTGTTATGAAGAATTCGAATTCGAATTCTATCTCTATAGTTCCAAAATCTGACTTGAAGTTGAGAATACTGTTACAGCTAAGGAATGGTACAAATTATTTGGAGTATAAATTTTGGAATATTGAACCAAATTAAATGATCTTGGTGTTATTAGAAACTTAAGACAATAGGGAACATGATATTAGAAGAAAGTTTTGCCAAATTACCTCATTTTCATTGTCTAATATCATGGAAAATAGACCCGAAAGTCTAGAATTTTAGAGAATTTATAAGAAAAAAATGAGAGTTTGGATATTGTATGATCATATAACGTTAGAATAACAATAGTGAATGAATTGTTGAAATTAAAGTGTCAAGGGCATGTGTATAACGGAGATGAAGGGGTTCATATGATTGTGGTGCTGATTCAAAGGAAATGAGTAATGAGTACTAAGTTAAAGTTAAAGTTAAAGTTAAAGTGAATGAGAATTTGATTTTATGAGAGTAAATAATGCTAAAAAGGAAATGACGAGTAATTGAGTTATAAAATGAGGATGTAGATAAGATATGAAATTTGATAATATACCCGGGATTGTCAAGAACATACATTGTACATGGTTCACATATACATTTGTGGATAAATAAATGCTTATAATTGTTCAAAGTTATTAATATGTGGGTACAATGTGTGTATTGCATAATTTTGATGTGTAGGATAAACGTCCGCATTTAGACGTTTCCAGATCATAGAAGCTAATGCTAATATGGAGCACACTGTGAATCGACCTAGATGGTCTCATTTCATTGTTTGTTCTGCTTTGAATTTTTGTATTGATTAACTACTGAATGATCATATGAATGTGATTGATTGTGTTGATTTTCGGACCGAAGGTTCGATGATTGTGAGGTATGATTGAGATATTGAAGTGCTCCTTGTACGTGAATTTGAAGAAATATGTGATACATGACTTGATTGTTAAATGTTGGACCTAGTTTCGAAGAAAAATGTGAACATGCATATGAATGAAAAAGAATGATTCTCAAATTTAATGTTGAATGCCGGACTAATGTCCGATAATATGCAAAAGTGAAAAGTTGATCATATGTGATTGATGTATTTCATTACATGAATGCATAAAAGATAAAGACAGTTGTGACTAGAGTAGCCACCGGAAAAGAGTTTAGAGCTCAGAATGTGGAAAAGAGCCTAGAGCTCAGAAAATGATTAAGGGATAAAGATTCACTATGTAAAATGAGTCTGGTATTTCCAACGGATACGGGACAGTTATTAATGAGCCCGGTATCTACAACGAATACAGGACAGTTACCAATGAGCCCAGTATTCACAATGGATACGGGACAGTTATAGGCACTCGATCACAGCAAAGTAATAAAGGAAAGTGAGTCTCATGCATATGAAAATTGATATGTATGTTTCAAATGAACAAAACGAATTGTGTGACTGCTCTGAATGTGAATTGTGAAATAAGTGATTAAAATGATATGTGATGCTATTTGATTACGATTGAAATGATGTGAAATTAAGTGATTGCATGATCTTTATGTGTTTTGTGATTGAGTGAGCCATCGAGGATAGTCATTCACTGAGTTCGCAAAACTCAACAAAAATTTGCAATATTTTTTAAGCTTAGAAGAATTACCCCGTTGGACAAACGGGAGTATAGCCACTGCATTGAAGTAAGAGGTTGAGGTCGAGATCAGATGAACTTTGCATTTGTATTTTCTTATTTTTGTATCAAATTGAGTCTTCCGCAATTATTGTAAGGAGTATATTTGAATATTCTGTTTTATAATAACTTTCCAAAATGGAAAGGGTTGTAAATGAGGATGATCTTGAGTGTAATAATAATAAATGTGATTTTGATGTTATGAAAGATAAGAATGGGCCTGAAATTGATTATTGATTTCCACGTGAAAATTGTTTTTGAACAAAAAATTTGTACTGAGTTTTTGAGAGTTTGACCGTTATAACATGCCACCCTTGTGGGATTCGCACTTGGATATTACTCAGGATGTTGGGTACATGTCTTGTGAGGGTGGGATGCTACATCAACAATCCATTTAATAAGTATAACCTTATTTCATAAATCACTAATAATCTAATGAAATATAAGCATTATCCTTTTATGAGTTATTTTTTCATCCAATAAATTATATGTATAAATTTAACAATTTAATACCAACACCAAAGTTAATTTGATTTTTCTTCAACTTGACAAGTTTCACGAGTTTCATACGATTCATAATGAAAAGGATATACATATCCTTGCATGTAACTTTATGATTCTCGTTATGTTAATTTAACCAACATGGAATTAAATGATAGTCTCAATTATCTAACTTTTATTCTTGTCATTTATGTTAAGCATAAGTATCCTTTCATCCATCAAATACAAACTATTTGTATAAAATTAGATCAACTATTTTTACTCAACAATCTATTTCTTATCATGCATTAAACATTATAATAATGTTAAATATAAATTCAATATCAAATATTTACAAACATGAACTAGAAATAAATATGATCTTTATCATATCTTACATAAGCAAGAATAGTTATGCAACTATTTTTTCTTTTTATGACAACAATTATTATACTATAATAAATTCTGTTAATTACAATCCATGTTTATACTTTTAGTAGGTTAAATTATCTTTAATTACAATCCGTGTCTATACTTTTAGTAGGTTAAATTAAGTAAAACAATTCCAACAAGGCACTATACCTTTCAGCTTTACTCTATGCAACCTTTTGCATCTTTCTATCATGATGTTGACACATATCTTACATGTTGTTATTAAAGTTTATGAGACATTAGTTAATGAAAAATGTCCTTACATTTTTTCATCTACATGATTTTGACATATCTATAAAACATTCTCACCAAATCCTCAATAGGGATAATAGCAAAATAACATAACGGGTATTCAATTATAATCCATTATAATCCATGGATGACTCCCAACGTTGAGTTTGATTTTAGAAAGAGCAAACCAAAGATTTTTTCTATGATTAAAATTATTCGACCTATAGACACAAGTGAAAAAAAAAAAGCTAAAGCACAGTTCATAGGGGTCACCTCCAAATGAATCAGTTGATCATTTGTAAAAATAAGAGAACACAAGAAACGATCTGGATTCCAAACTAACACTAACCTAGCACATGAAGCTTAATCTAAATTACTGTAGTAATGCCATCTAGGAAACATAGAAGAGCATATATTATTCAAAAGGGAATGAGACTTAATACTAGATTCTATCAAACACATAAAAGAAATCGACAACATCTTAAGAAAAGATTTCACAGCTAGCTATTTTGTTGAGTTGTTGACACCCCTAATATTCCAAAAACCTAAATCCATCATACTATATAGAAATAAAACCCTACTACTTTTTTTCTCTTAGATTTCTTGCTCTTCTTAATAGTAAAATCTCCCTCTACCCCTTCCAAAATACTTGGACTCTGAGATTCAAAAGAGCTATTCAAAATTAAATAAAATTTAGGAGGGGAAATAGGATTACCTGCTAGACTCACGACAGGGCAATCAACATCTTCAAGGCATCCTTTGGAATCATCCTACTTCTGTTGAACTTCTTTGCCCTTACTTTACTCCTTGAGGATTTCAAAAAGTCTACTCTCCTTGGGACTTACTTCCTCCTTCTCAATGCCTTGCTCCTAACTAAACTCCTATAGTTGGTTTACACATATAGGTAGTGAAACATTATCCTTTTCTAACTTTTGTTGTGTCCCAGTCTCAAACATGCGGCCTGTAGGTTTTCATTCCTTCTTTTATGTAAAATTCTCAGTCTTCCATTCATATTTTATCTTAATTTCCTTAAAAGATACTTTTTCCTCTTCATTATAAGTGGCCAACTGAAAAGAAGAAGGCCAACTCCTCTCCAAATCTAATTCCACACATATTCTGGCATATAGAATTCTAGACATCCTAGCTATTTGGGTATCCATAAGCAGAGGTTGTCGGCATTAGCTATCCTGCCCAACCCCTCATTGTTCCAATACTCGTATGGAATGTTATAGAATATAGTTCACATCGGAGCATACCTAATCTCCTCCTGCTCACCAGCACTCAAGCTCCATTTCTGTAAGAAAAAAGGGCTTCCTTTGGATATTCCAAAGGCCCTTCTCCAGAACATCATTCATACCAACCTTTGAATCAAACTTCAACAAAAACGTATTCGAAATAGTAATCAAAATTTCAGTTAAACCAAATGCTAACATGATTTAGAAAGGGCTCTATGAACTACTGGGTAGGCAGGACGCTTACTTATGAAGAAGCCTATTAGAGCATGTCGAAATTTTTTTGCACCTTCTATGCTAACTCTAGCGAAGGGATGACAAAATTTAGGTCATCCTTAATTATTGGGGAGTAATAGCCTAATGCCTTAACATTTGGGGATTCCTCCACTAATTCGGAGACTATTGTTTTCTAGGTTTTTGGAAGGGATTTCATTGAAGCTCTAAGATCTTGAGTATTTAAGGAAGTGTCTAGTTCAATTGATTCAACTAACTTTGCAAACTAATTTTGCACTCTTGCGGTTGTTTGATTCTTAATAGGAGAACGAATTTGACAGTTTGGATCTACGTTTTGGATGATATTAGGGTTTGGTTAAGGAAACAAAGGGGAAGGTCTAGGTGATGTTACAGAGATTTGGGCTAGGGGAATGAGAGATGAGGAAGGGGGAAAAAAAGAAGTAGCCATGGATTAAGAGGGGAGTAAAACAACCAATGATCTAAGAAATTATAGACTCTCTACTAGTCTCTCTCTATCGCATCTCTCACATTAAAGAGATATTTTATGATATGATTAAAAAATATATAATCACCTATTATGTTGGTAAAAAAGAGAATTCTTGAAGTTTATATATAAACTATAAAGACTTGAATAAAAATAATTAAAGATAAATTTTCTATTCCTTTGATTGAGGAATTTTTGGAAAAATTATGTGGGATAGGATGGTTTTATAAGGTTGATTTGCAATTGGGTTATCAACAAATTATAATGCAAAAGAAGGACATTGAGAAATTGACATTTAGGACTTAAGAAGGTCATCATAAATTTCTAGTTTTGCCATTGTGCTTAACTAAACTTTAATAACTTTTTAAAGCTCAATGAATTTGTCTCAAACCTTACTTGAAGAAGTGACTATTGATACTTCTTTTATGATATTTTAGTATATAGTAGTTTGATTAGGAAAAGGAACATTTATGAAGTTTTTTGAAAGTTTTGAAGGAACATTATTTTTTCTAATAGTAAGTGTACATTTAAAGATAATAATGTTACATAACTAGAACACATTATTACTCAGGAGGGGGTAGTTATAGATCTAAAGAAACATAAACTATAGTGAAATGAAAAAAACTAACCAAATTGAAGTAGTTAAGTGAGTTTTGGGTTCTAGGTATTATAGATGATTTATCAAAAGTTTATGATGTTAATAAACCTTTATCAATGTTGTTAAATTTGATTTATTTTAATGGGGAGTGGAAGTTAATCAATCTTTTAAGGGGTTAAAATTAGCTCTAAGATGACACCTATATTATCTCTTTCTAATTTCTCTCAAGAGATTATAGTTGGGGCTTACACTTTTAGTAAAGGAATTGGAGTAGTGTTAACGAAAAAAAGGCCATCCTATCATGTGTATGATGAAATATCTACCAATGCAATATCAAAGACTATCAACATATGAAAAAAAAACTATTGGCCTTAATGTTGGATATTAAATTTTGGTCGTATTTTCTAATTAAGACAATATTTTATGGTCCCAAATATTCATAATAATTTGAAATGTCTACTAAAAAATGTCACAATCCATCTATAGTAAAACTGTCTTTCTAAGAAAGGAGAATGAAAATATAGTGGTTGATGTTGAGATTAGGCTATGTTGAACTATATTTTATGGTTGTTTATAGTATACATACATAATTTATGCAAGAATTTAAGGAAAATTGGTGAGACTTGGTAATTAAAGACATTCTTTTAGAAAATAGAAAAGGAGGAGTTCATTAGTTTCACTTATACTTATCCAATGACTTGTTAACAAGGAAAGGAAGATTAGTTAGTAGTATATGTTCCATCTTTTAAAAACCAAAACAAGCCCAGGTTTATACAACTCTAATGGAAGGTCATTTTAGTTTCTTAGGCACTTAAAAAAGTGAAAACTTATTTCCACTTATAAAAAATGAAGAAGGTTATAAGGTCATTATAAGGAAATATGAGGTATACTAAAAAAAATATCAAGCAATTACTTCACCATGATTGTTGTAGCCTTTAGCCATACCTTAATATTTTTGGATGGAAGTAAAATTTTGTTTTTGATAGAGGGGATTCAAACTTATGAAGGGGAATAAATGATTTTTATAATGGTTGATAGGCTAAGCATGTAATTTAATGTTGTCCCATTTGCTCATCCATATTAAATTATCAGAGTAGCTTAGAAGTTAATAGAATATGTTTATAATTTGCATGACTTATCACATTCTATTGGTAATGATAGAAACCTAATTTTTACTAGTAGTTTCCTGCAAGATCTTTTATAAATTTAAGGAATGACATTGCATGTTCTACTCCCAGTCATCCTTAATTAAATGGGTAAATAGAAGTTGTTTATCAAACTATGGAGACCTATATATAGTGTTTAGAAAGTGATGATATTAAGCAATGGGTGAGATGTTTAGCCCTAATAGAATGGTTGCTTAAAACAAGTTCCCATTTCACCATTCAAATGTCAACTTTTAAACTTTATATAGGTATCCTCCTCCTTCGTATTCCTTATTTTATGAGGACTCTAAATTACTAGTGGTGGATTAAGCTTTAGTGGAAATGCAAATAATTTTGATATATTTGAAACATAAAATAATACTAAAATAAATTTCTAAATTAAGTACCCTATCATTTTTATAGTATAATTTGGTGAGTATGAGTAATTCATCCCATGAACACTATAGTTACTAGTACTGGCCACATTTCTATTATCTAATAAAATTGAATGATTGATATTTAAAAGAAAAAGGTAATGAAACTAAAATAAAAATAAGAGATAACGAATGAAAGTAATAGAAAAGAACAAATAACTAGTTGAATATAAATTTCTAGATGTAAAATCCCCTTATAATCTTTTTGTTCCTAGATTTATCTTGATTCAATGATTAACCTGGGCTTCTTAAACTAGTCAAAATTATAAAGTTACAACTATATTCTTTCTTAAGATATAAACCTCTTATCCTTAAGTTGAGTGATCAACATTTCTCTCTAATAATAAGCACATAAGAATGTATTAATTTTCTTTGTGAATTTCCTTAACATGTTTAACTCTAACCTAAAATATTTATGTAATTCTCTCTATAGGATCCCATGCAAATCTCATTATTTATGCATTAAACTACTTATATATATTATCTTATTTGTTATATACTTCAATTCCTATATATGAAATTTGAAATTGGATCTTCTGTATATTCTACATTAATTCAACATCATATAAGCTTATGATTTTTAAAAAACTAGAATCTTACATTAAATTGAAGAAATTAGTCCAATTAATAGGTTTTAGAGGTCATCCCACCTAATCTATCTTAATTTGGTTTATGCTAAAGTAAAGAAAATCAATAATAAATGATAAAGAAAATCAGATAAAAGAATGAGGTCTCATGGATCTTGAATCTTGATGTTTCTTGATTTAAACATTATGGGACCTTTTAAACTTTTTTCTAAGGTTTCTTCCTTCTTGATTTATTCTTGAGTCTCCTTTGGCCATCTTGTCTTCCTTTAATCATCCTTAGATAAAAAACTTACCCTTTATTAATGCTAAAAGGGATATTTATAGGTTAGGTGATGTATACTAAATATGATTTAGATTTTAGAATGATTTTTGTAGCATTATGCTACTGTTTTAAACACTTTAGGATAATTTGATACTTAAAACAAGACCCCCTTTTTAGAACTATGTTGGGCATTAAAAGTTAGGGTTAAAAGAAGAACAACATGAAAGGATACATCTATATTGGCCACAAGAGAGTTTCAAAGAAGAAAATAGTCATTTAGAATCTAATTAAATGAGTGAATGATCAATGAAAAGGTTAATCTTATATGAAGAATAATGATTTCAAATAAGATTCACCAAGAATTCAAGAATCGGCACGATAATGTTGAATTCTTTATCATATATTCATTTATCATGTATTTAATTTGTATTCATGAACTAATTGAGATATAGATTTAGGTGAGATGGACCCTAGGATATAATATATTAAATTTATCTATTAATTTCATGAATTATCTAGTTTTCTTGAAATTTATCCATGTTCTAATAATTAATTGAATTGAAGGAATGGAAACTGAAGGTTCAATTATTTGATTCATGAATTAAGATCAAGAGATAACTGGTATGTTTAGATCATAAAATGGGTAATGAGGGTAAGGTGAGTCACTCAAAAGAGGGCATGTGTAATCTTTTTAGGTTAGAGTAAAACCTATCATAAGAATAAGGGTTGTGATAATCAAAAGAGAGAATAATCTAAATTAGCAATTCTTACTGATAGGTTTATATTATGTTTCAAGGGGTATTTGATTTGTTTGTGAGTGCATAGAAATAGGAAATTGAAGAAAAGATGAATAACTTCAAGAATGGAAGAAGCCATTCCACAATCATGACAGAGATTAGGAGTAAATTCCAGCAAATTTAAGCTTTTCTATGTTGCAATTTTTTCTATAATTTTGACATTTCAAGGCTATTTTTTGAGTTAAATTAAGTGGGAAAACCTTATAAAGAACCCTAGAAGCATCAATAATTATTTAAGGAAAAGAAAAACACAAAAAATGGGGTCATTTATTAAATTAAAAGAAGATCAAAGAGGATACATCAAGAGCAACTCCAAAAAGTTCCATATTTCCAAATCAAGACACAAACTATTTTTTTCTTTTCTCTTTATATATTCCATTGTCTTAGATGTTTATTTGCATTATTAGGATGTTAAACATGATTATGAGTTTCTGAATCCATATTATGGATTTTTTATTTATTTAGCTAAACCGTATTCTTGTTGAATTCAATACATCTATTAATGCTTTGTGATATTTGTTATGCTTATACTTAGTAATAAATTGAGAGAGTGAATCAAGTTATTTGTGTTAAGGTGCCTATGGGAGTTGGTATATTAATAGACCTACAAATTCATATTAATAAACAATAAAAGAAAGATCTTAATTGTGAATTAATTTTCCTTAGGATTGCTTCAAATCCAATTGAATAATAGTTTTGTGAATTGAGAGCTTGCAATTATATTATCAATGATTTCAATTAGGATTACTTAATTAGATCTTGAGAGAGAGTAATAAAAACTTAGGATATTCTAGGGTCAAGCATAAATTGAACTAATAAGATAAAGGGAAGACAAAATAAAGATAGAATAATTCCTAAGTTCCTAGTTTTGATTAACTTTAATCTTATTATTAGTCTCAATTATTCACTTATTTAGTTATTTAGTTTTATTAGTTTATTTTATTTTCAATTAATTTATTTTTATTATATCAATCTTTTATTACCTTAAACAATGTTTTATTCAAGTTGTCAGGTGACTAATTAATCCTTATAGGAACGATACCTTTTATACTATAACTTAAGATCTGTATACTTATAATATTGAGGTTTTTATATAAAATTGTTAACATGTTTTTAGCGTCATTGCCAAGGATTGATTTAGCATATTATACAATTTGAATGCTTTTAATTTAAGGACTTTAATACTTTTCTTGAGTGATTGTAGGTATATTAACACAATAACCACAAGGAGCAGTTGAGCAAATTGCAGACCTTTTCTTCTAACCCAGTGAAGCCATTACAATATAAATAGGAGTAACTTAAACTAACATACTCTTCAGTGGCAAAACTACCTAATTATTCTTGGAATAACAATTCAGGAAACAACATGAGAGCACAAAGTCTACCAAGTTTCTAGGAGGATAAGTTTAGATCATTAGAGTCTAAGTTAGACAAGTTAATGAATATGCTAAGCTCCAAGCTCGATAGACAAAAGAAATTCAGAAGAGGATGGAAGCCAAATTTGATCAAATAATGAAGAACCAATCCTTTTCCATTCATAACTTGGAGGTTCAACTTGGGTAACTTGTCAATGCAATATTAACAAGGAATATGGAGACTCTTCTAAGCAACACAAAGGCACAATTGACATCCTTATTATGTTGTAACAAATGTGGGGTAACCGCTATAATCATTAATATCAGGCACTAGATAATATGTAAGAGCATCCATATTGCATGCAAAATTGACCTAAGAATACACCATATGAGTATACTAATACTGATTTGGATACATCAAGCTATTGAAGCTTATTAATGCCTCATAGTAAAAAGGAGACAAAGGTCAAATTCATGAAGGAAGTTGCTATTTAAGAAAATAAATAAGAACAAAGAATAGAGGACATAGTTGATAAAGAAGAGAAGGAAGTCTTTGTTCAAGAAAGTAGAAGAGTCCATAGGGGTTAATAAGGATAAGAACATGTAATTCAATTTCCCAAATGACAAACTATTGGAGTTAACTGAGGATTAAGAGAATTTCATAATTCCTTATTTTTTTACCAATTAATTATGGGAAAGAAAATTAATAAAATCACTTGGAATTCTTAATTAATATTTTCTTACAACATGTAGCTTATTCATAGGTTACTAAACAGTCATGGGGAGAAACGAGTGAAGGCAAGCCACGAATTATAGACCTAGATTGATAGTAATGTAAAGGGTACATCAAGTTAATGACATTAAACAAGTGCTACTTGGGAGGCAACCTAAGAATTATGATATGTTTGATATTTTTATTTCTATTTCATAAATTAGCATGTTATGTTAGTTGGGTTTATTGTAAATTCTTACATGTAGGTTTATTATTTTCTTATTTTTGGAGTAATTTTGATTGTTGAATCTTATACTTGGAAATGGGTTACAAGGTAGGAACAATTTCTAGGGGATACACAAGGAAAATATAGCAAAAATGTCACAAAATTGGATGTTCAAGGCAAGCCACGATCATGACCGTGTGTAAGATTGGCAAAAGAGATTTGTGAGAAGTTGGCACTGTTTCATACTGTTACTAAGTTGTTCTCTATAATAATGTATCTAACTTTACACATTTGTTTTGTTAACATGTTCAAGATCAAAGTAGCACTATTTGAGTAGATCTTTGATTTTGACATAGTAGATGATGAAAAATTTTGAACTTATCAATCTATTTGTTTTAAGAAAGTAAATATTAAGTTAATGAATAAGAGATGGAAGGTACAAAAAGAGCCTTAGGGAAATTTATCCTTCCATCCCATAAACATACCAAAGTACAACAATAAGCTGCTAATCACATACTAATATACATTCGACATATCAAATAAATCCAATAAAAAGTAACTAGATATGATTTTAATCCCTTACAAAGTTACAAACTAAGAGTTGTTCCCTTATTCTATGAAGAAAAACTTCCAAGATAACATCTTTAGTCATTTCCTTGCTATGAAATCCCCTAAAATTCTTGTCCCTCTAAATATCCTACAAAAAAGTACCTATAACCACTATGTAAATTGTCAAAGTACTTTTAGGAAAGTTGGGATGACCATATACCCATTAGATAATTTCTGGCAAAGTTCTTCCATGCAAAATTTCAACGACATAACCTTTTAACCACATTCCATAATGCAAAGGAATAAGTGCATTTAAAAAATAGGTGATCTTTCGTCTCCTCCATATCTAAGCATAAGAACCGTTTTCCCCTTAGATTCAACTAATAAAGCCTATCCATAGTGATTAATAGATATCTTAAAGTAAGCTATAAGAGGGAAGCCATTTTAGTGATTGGAAACTGACTCTAAACAATTTTATGCCATCCCACTGTAGGTCCTTTAGTTTGAGCATATCTCTATAAAAGCTATTAGCAATTTGATTAATAGGCTTATTAAACCATAGATAGTAGTCTTGAAGAGTAGGATTAAGATCATATATAGCAATAAAGTGCCCCATCTTAGCAGGAAACCCACTTTATAGTCTACAATGTAATAAAGAGCAAACTCTAGCCTCATTAGGGAAATTTCCCAGCCTCTACACTGCTTCTTGGTGTTGAATTAGTGGCCCATGCCTTGTTTAGTTATATACCATAGATAATAATTCTTCCTATCCCCAACTTTGTAAGAAAAATTAAATTTAACCATATCCATCAATTTTACGAGCTGACATAAGAATTAGGAACGGGAAGTTTTCCTAGTAAAAGCCAATATGCTTCTGTCTTTGAGAAAGAAGCTATGCAACCATCTCAACCATAAAATATGCTCATCATCTAATACCCTTAAAAGTAAAATTTTGTTTGTAATTTTGCTGAAAATGATTCTAGGCCTCCCTCCTTCTTAGTCTTACAAATAATTGTATTTTTCACTTTATCAAAACCTCCATCAACATTATAGTTACTCCGTAGAAATTTCCTCACCATTCTTTAAATGGTTTTTATAAGGCACTTTGAGAGAATGTGTGAGCTTTACCGTATTAATTATAGCCACGATTAATTGGAGTTTCCTTTATAAGATAAAAGACTTGTTTGTCCAAAAGCCTAGCCTACTTTGTATTTTCTCTCCAAGAGGTAAAATTTCATTTAAATTCAATCTTTTAGTAGTGATTGGAAGCCCTAAGTATAGAGAATGTGTGAGCTTTAACGTATTAATTATAGCCACGATTAATTGGAGTTTCCTTTATAAGATAAAAGACTTGTTTGTCCAAAAGCCTAGTCTGCTTTGTATTTTCTCTCTAAGAGGTATAATTTAATTTAAATTCAATCTTTTAGTAGTGATTGGAAGCCCTAAGTATAACATAGGAGGAATTTTCATTTTCATTCTTATAATGTTGGACCCCACCCCCCACCCGTAGGTGTTTGCAGGTTATACTGCGGCGAGTGTTTGCGGGTTATACCGCGGC
>JANZLD010588122.1:0-14008 GCA_026413575.1 Erythroxylum carthagenense
TCATGCTTAAGGTTTCTCAACTCATCATCCATATATAATTCACATTCCAATATCATAATCATCTATAACATAATTCATATACAAAAACACTCATTTAATTTCATTTATTATTTTCAAATTTTCACTCAAAAATCGAGGTCCAACAGTTTTAGCTTCAAACTTTTACGTTGAATCATTTTTTTTACCATGAGAATAAGATTTTTGAAGATTGCTTGAGAGTATGTTTAAGTTCGCTTTTTGATTTTAAGTTTGGGTTTCAGTGAAAAAGGACTTTCACCGTGACGAATTTAAATTCACGAGTTCACCACGGCGAGAGTTCTTTCGCTCGCCGTGGCTAAGGTTCATTCGCTCATCGCGGCGTAGCTTCCCAAAAGGTTTCGCCGCGGCGAAACAACACACGCCACGGTGACGCCCGCCTTCGCTTCCGAGGGATCTTTCTTCTAGATTTTCAACTTCTAGGTCTTCCCTCCAAACCCAAGCCTCATGCTTCTGTGTCCGATGTTGGGCTCCGAAAACGGGGTCCAACAGATCTGATGGAAGAAAGTTTAAAAAAATTGTCAATAAACTGTAAGTGAAACCACATGAAACACTATATATGTGTATCATTAAGTTATAGCTTTAATGTATTGCAAATTTATAAAATTATTTCTTCTTATATTAGGTTGATTCTATCTGGACCGTGTTCCAAACATATGACTTCTACATTTAAGGAGAGGATTGATCTTGAGGGTTATGGATGGAAGAAGATCTCTCAGGAAACAAAAGCATTTTACTTTCAGGAGTTTGAGGTACAATATGCAAATAATATTTTTTCATTTTTTTGTATACATTAATAACATAAATATTAATAGATTATTAGTTATCAAATTTATTCCTTTTAATTTCATAAACATTTTTACTAGAATTCTGCTATCGATGGGGTCATACATAGTTTATGGGAGTCGCAAGCTCGTACGCATTATCTTGACTTTATTGGTGCAATACACAAGGCTGGTGTACGATTGTCTTATATTTTTGAGGCCATATGGAGTCGTTGGCAGGAGTACTGGATATCACCTGAGCCAATGATCATCTCGGGGTGTAACTTAACCAACAGGCGTGGTAACTCAGGGGGAGATTGTTGGCCCCCAATTTTTTTCTTGATAAATAAGCATGATTAGATTATTTTGGGATTTTGCTAGATAAATGTATGTTGGAGTTAATTAACATGTTAATGTTAATGAGATTATGTTACATAGGTTAATTGAATTAAAGTTAAAGTGATAAGTTGCATAAGGGGTATTTTGGAGAGATCACTTAAGTGGGAAGGCTTTAAGGCTTTGAAGGAAGGGCAAAATGGGCATTATGCATTCATTAAGGGTATAAAAGGGAGAAGAAAAGACTTGTCTTGCATTAGAAGAGAGAGAAAATGAAAATTGGAGAAAAGAGAGGAGAGAGAGTGTTGTGTAGGAGAAAGGAAGAGAAAGAAAAGAGGGCTAAGCTAGGTTTCAACTTTTCTTAACCTTCAAGAGGGATTTTGGGGTTGAGCTAGAAGGGAAAAAGGAAGAGGAAGATTAGAGCTTCCATTAGAGCCAAAAAAATCATTGTTTGGTGGAGATTCAAGGTAATTTTGTGTTTTAATATTTGGATTTTTTGAAGGATTTTGGTTCAAAAAACTTAGGAAATGCATGGGTATAAGTTTTCCAAGGTCAATTTTATGCATTTGGGTCCTTGGGTTTTCCAATTTGAATTCTAATTGATTTGGGATTTTGTTGTCAATGTTGAAGAAAATCAAGAGAGGTAATAGGAGCAAGAGTAGAGGCTTTTTGAGCAAGGTTTTCAAGCAAGGAAATTAAGGTGGGTGACATTTTTATAATTGAGTCAATAAGCTATTAAATGTTCTTCAAATAAATGGAATTAATTGATTTTCCAATTACCTTATAAAATTGCATTTATTGTTCTTTAAATGCTTGAGAATGTGTCACATACTTTTTTGTATGTGAATTTTGTGAATGAATTTTTAAGTTGATATGAGAATGATTGCTAAATGCTTCATAATTGTGTCATATGTTGCCTTCACATGATTTGAGAAAGGATTGTTATGATTGGCATATAATTTTGGTTGTGGAATTGTGAAATGATGATAGAATTGCATATGAATAGTTCATGCTTATGAAAGACAAGTTTTTAAAAATGTCCCTATTGGGCAAACTATTTTTAGTTCATGAATTGCATGTTATGTGGGTTTGGTGTAGTCCATCCAAGAAATGTCACGTGCACGTTGACCAAGAAAAGGCTTCTCCTACCTGCCTGCTAGTGGCATAGAGCTCCTTCATGGACTCCCTCAAGTTTACGACTACACAGGACCATTATGTGGAATTGTGTAGTTCGTCATGTTTATGGATTCACCCAAACCATTATGATGTATTTATGTGTTTAAATGTGTTGAAAATTTTGATGATTGTTTGACTTGTGTGAATTGCGAATTTGCTTGACAAGTTGACAATTTTGAGAAATGAATGTTTTATGTATTTCAATGAGGCTTTGCTATGATCATGAAAGTTTCAAATAGGTTTTGCTTATTACCGTTTATAATACTGTTACCCATGAGCTTTAAGCTTAACCCCTCCCATTCCGTCCCATCTTTAGTTAAGGAGCACGAGATCGAGTGATTGAGCATAAAGGCATTACTCCGGAATTGGCTTATTTTGTATTTTAAGTTAGTTTTTATAAAACAATACTTTAGTTGCATTTTGAGCGATTCTAGTTTTTGTAAAGTTTGTATTTTTTGGATTATGATGTAAGTGGCTCGAAATGCCCGCTAAAGCATTGTAAAACTCTTATTGGGGTAGATGTTATATGCATTATGTTGTTTATGGCTTTCCAAAATCTTTGTATAGCATTTTTAAGCTTTCCATGGGGGTAGGATTTGTTTTCTGACTTCAAGGGAAATTTTGGAATAATTTAGGATGAATTTGACCAAGTTGTCTTCACGGAAGTTGAAGATTATTTTTCTAGCTTTCCAACGATATAAAGTTTATAGTTTTTGGATATTGGAGTAGAAAGTTATGATCATTACAAGTTGTGATGCCGCATAGGATGTGTGTATAGGACAGCTATGGAGAATGATGTTTAATTGTGGTTTTGAGGAATCAGATGGGTTGAGAATTGAGAGTTTTATGAGATAAACTTGGTGTTTGACTTTATATGAAGTGAGTTTGCATTAGAAGAGTTGGATTTGGGAAGTTTATGAGTGAATATGATGTTAGAATAGATGTAGGAAGCTTTGGAGGGGCTTTGGAGGGGTTTGGGAAACTCCCATGTTCGTTTAACGGACTTGAGGTCCTTGAGGTCCGTTAAACGGACCTTCTCGGGGTCAAAAAAAAGACCCCTGGCCTCATGTCCGTTAAACGGACCTTCTCGGCCAAAAAATAGCTTCCAACTCCAACAATGTCCGTTAAACGGACATTCACGGGATAACTTCAGTCAATTGTGATTTTTGACCTCTTAAATGGAAAAATATCACTTTGTGGTCTCATAAAAGTTGTAGATCTAGAAATATACTTTCAAATAGTCTAAGAATGAACTCAGTAAGATATTTGTAGCCAAAGTTATGGCAATTACGCCAAGACAGGTACAAAATGATTAAGGACATACACATGTTGGATTCTTTTAGCAATAACTTCTTCATCCGACCTCCAAATGTAATGATTCTTAAACAATAGGTTCTTAAGACATGTATCTATCTCTCTATAAAAATTGGTATCTTTTTGAGTTGATTTGAGAAAGTTTGATGGAGAGAAAGTGAGGGGTCAGATGGGAGACCATGCTTGAGGTATGAACGTACTTTAGCTTTTTAAGTATAACTTCTTCTATAGAGATCCAAATGAGATAGCTGTTGCTTCAAATTAAACTAGAGACTTAGAGCTACCATTTTTGTGAAGAAGTCAATTATGATTTTGGTGATTGACTAGTGAGGGCACACCACCCTTGCAAGATGACTGCCAAAGAGGGTTCTTTGGAATAACCCTACAGGTTTATAAACTCAAGGTTTATGACTCTGGATGTTGGGCTTCGAAAACGGAGTCCAACAGAGACAGTCTTCCCATTCATATGGAAGGATTAATTACTTACTACGAGCATGCAGAGAGACTTGTAAGTATATAAATATTACACTTATATTCTCATTTTTTACTTTGCTGTATTTAAATTTAAATTGATTTGTGAATATTGTGATGAAAATATTTGTAGTATGGATAATGATCATGGTATAAATGTCTGCTGCCATATATGACTATATTGAGTAATTTGCTTTGTTCAACAGGGGTAATATCATAAAATCAGAGGAGACTTTATCAAAATTTTTATAAATTCTAGTTTAAGTTATAACATTTTATTGTTATGCAGGAAAAGTCTATGGCCGTAAGGCCTACACCCCGTCAATTGATTTTACATACTCACACTAAGAAGCATGACGGTGTGACATTCATCAACAACCGATGTCGAGAACTAAATGTAAGTGAAATTTATGGTTTAATATTCATTCTTAATAATTATCACTTACTAATTATAATATATGCATTGCCTCCTAATAGGACCAAATACAACAAACAATTCAACGACAGTCTCAGGAAGAACAAGCTATTAATGAGAGTCAGGCATATTTTGATACAGTGGGTAGTAGGGACAGTCGTGGAAGAATCTTCAGCCTAGGCTCATTTAGCAACACATGTTATTTGTAGTCCTCTATGTCTAATACAGCAGCATCTAGTACACAGCCGACAGTGGAATGGATCAATCACCTTGAGAGCACAGTGCAGACTTTGTTGGATGTAATAACTAAGCTCCAAAATGACATAGAGCATATGACGTGGAGGGATAGAGACTCAGAGCATCCGTGCTCACCAAGACAGTAGGATTGTTGTTGTTATTTGGTTTTAATTTATGTACTATTTAATGTTTTTATTATCAATTAAGAAATCTTTTTCCTTTATATGATCATTTAATTTTCTGTTTAAACAAAATTAATATTTAAACAAATCAAAAAATTATGAATGGATAATTTATAGTTGTTGACATTGAAATCAAATTTGATGTCGAGATTTTAAATGAAATCAAATTTGATGTTGAGATTTTAAAAACAATTGCCATTCAATAAGTCATTTATAGAGAGTTAAAGGTGATCTCAGTAAGCATATAGGAGCTTCAAGCTCTAGATTAAGCAATCCGGGTTGCATTTCAATAAGGAAAATCATTACCGATGAAAATACGCTTTCGTTGCCAAATTAAGTTATATTTACTGACGGTTAAAAGTAAATCGTCAGTATTTGTCTAATGTTAATTTATCGACGGTATTTGGGAAACTGTCGGTTTACGTTAACATTTTTCACCGACGGAAAAGGAGATCCGTTGGAAAGGACCCGAATAATCTACCGACGGTTTGCTAATAATCTACCGATGGTTATTAGTAAACCGTCGGTATATATTTACGTATTTCACCAATGGTTATCATAAATTGTCGATAAATTATGCCGATGGATTCATTCATTCCATCGGTAAATATACAAATGGAAACTACATTTCGTCAGAATAATTTATCGATAGCAATTTTGACGACGAAAGTGTCCATCGGTCAAATCCGTCAGTAAATTATATTACCGACGAAATGTTAACATGTTCCATTGGTAATTTCTTTCGGTGAACAGCCATTTTCTTTTAGTGTAATTACTTTAAGGAAAATCTAAAAATGACTTATTTCATTAACCATACATATATGTAATGTTTTTAAAATTTTAAATTTTAAATCACAAATTTAAAATTTAAAATATAGAAAATTTCAAAAACTTCTACGTGAAAAAAAATTATATATACATAGCTATATGTTATTGATTATGATGAATAATTGACTATATTAACATAGGTTTACTTTTTTATCTCTTATTTTTTCTAAAACAAACACACTCAAATATATAGTGTGTGTGTATATATATATAATCTCACGTTTCCTATAACATAATTCTAATTTATAACTAAAATATTTATTGTATAATGTATTAATAGTTAAAAAATTATACTAATATAGTGAAATCAAAGTGGTAATTAGTTAACTGATATAAAAATACATTTTAGTTGCAAATTTCACTAACACTTATATGCTACATCTTTTTTCTTTTTGGAGAATAAAAAGAATATAATTTTGAGTAATGATAAGAGGAGAACAATATTGAATACTAATGTTTTTGTTTTTAGCCAGAAGGATCTTTAAGAGAGAAACTCTTCTTTCTTCCTCTAAAATCTGAATGCACTTACTGTATATAAATTCCCGTTACCCTTAGATTTCCTTCTTGTTTCTATTATCTATAATTGATTCACCCTAATTTTCTTCACTCTAGCTTCCTTCCTTTCTTTCCTTTTCACCTCTCTTAACCACTGCACTATTGCCCATCTGGTACATCTCATTATCCACTTTTTTCATTTTTGTTTCCTTTCCTAGCAAAGCTATAAAACTTGGAGAACTTTCTGCCCTTAAAAACCTATATCTTGCCTAAGCCTCCACTCCTTTTTAGGTTAATCTCCACCCCATTGAGCCACGTACAACTTCTATAACTTGCCTTTGTGACAATTACCAACCTTCCCACACAAGAACCTGACTGTAGATAGCAGGCAACTCAAGTATAAAAGCTAAAATTAACAACTTCCTTCCCTATAAGATTATGGATCCATATGTTATAACTTCTATAATCTTTAATCTTAATGCTTGAGCTGAAAGAAGGAATGCTACATTCATGGGTTACTTTCTTGACAAAAGCGTCTCCTTCCAACTATAAAAGCTTAGGCAGAGACAAAATGAAAGCAATACAGTGTATTTAACATTTTGATTAACAAATGATGGCATCTTTTTGATTAGGTTTACATAACCATTCTTTAATTAAAAGTGACCTTTAATAATATCTATGACATTGTCACAACAAACCACTATTGCAGAAGATATGGAAACCTAGAATCAACTATAAAGACATTAATAGAAATAGTATCCCTATTTGGATGTGTATCTATAAAGTACCAATTAATACTGGACTACATATCACCTTAGTCATATATCTAGTTTTGTTGGAAAACCATTATACCTTAATAAAGCAATAGTAGAAACCAAAAGGATCAATTTTGTAAAGTTATGTGTTTTAGTAGATGCAATGAGTGACGTGCCTAAGGAAATCCCTATTATGAAACTTAATAGTAACTTTGAACTAGTTGAAGACATAGTTAAGGTGATATATGCTTAAAGACCCATTGTTGTTAATCCACAGAAAATATGGAAACCAATAAGTAAAGTCTTCAAATAACAAGTTTTCAGGACATAATGGATGAAGATTTTGAGGAAACATAACGTATCATTGAACTATCAATCACAAAACCCTTAGTTATAGAGGCTACCCTATAAGAGATGAATTATTAACAAACAAAACTTACTCCTTTAATCCTAAAAAAACAATTAAAGCCTCATGTCAAACTATGTTTACTATTAAAAAATATGTAAGATGAAAGCAATGCATCCTATCTTGATTTATTTAGGAATTCTCAAAACATGAAAAACAATTATGAATTTTAATTTTTTGGTAGAAGGGAGCCAAATAAAAGAAAGAGCACCAATTGTTTCATATATTTGAGGAAACTCAAGAACATAAAGGAAAAACTCAAAATATCACACGTATTAAATGTTGGAAATGCTCATCACCTTTATACTACACAAAGTCATCACTTAATAAGGCTTATTCTAAGCTATATAATGATCATATAAGTCCATTGCCTTAGGAAGCTAAAAAGTAGGCCTTATCTAACTTCATAAAAGCTATCAACTTTGATCACTCACTAATTAAATAGAGATTTAAAATCACACGGTTTAAAGATGGGGATAAAAGCTTAACTTTCTTCTATAAATCAGTCATCTTAAGAAAGATCTCAAAATGTTTTCCTTATGGAGCAATAGATGCTTGATAACCATATAAAATCAATTCTTGAGGCAAGTTATAAGCTACTTCTCTTATACTTTGGAAGCAACTTCTTCTATTGTTTCTTCCATTGGTCTTATTGAATATATCATTTAAGAGGAGATTTCTTATCAGAATATTAAAAATCTATCCAAACGTGTCACCAGTAAGGCAATTAAGAAAGCATTAAGTTCTTTTAATTTCTCTAAAGCACCTAGTCCTGATGGTTTCAATGTCAAATTCTTCTTTAAAACCTAACCCTAATAAGGAATATTATTCTTGATGTTGCCTGAAATTATTCAGGGAGAACAAGATGTTGAGAGAACTCAATAGGAAATTCATCACTCTCATTCCTAAAGACAAAAAGAAAAAGTCTTTAAGGGAATATTGTCCTATCTCTTACTATAACTCCTTTTAAAAAGTTATAGCCCAAGTCATTACAGATAGGATGAAGATAATACTCTAGACCATTTTTTATCCCTATTAAGGTGCTTATGTCCCTTGCAAAAGAGTTCATGATAACTTTACTCTAACTTAAGAGCTATTTAAACATTACAATAAGAAAATGAGTTGCAAAAATTTTTTTTTGAAGGATGTCTTTTAAAATAGCTATGACATAGTTGCTTGGCCATTGATTCTTAATACATTAAGAGCATTTGGCTTTCCTGAGGTATTCACAGCTTGGATTGAATGATTTTTAACACTGCATCTTATAACATCTTAATAAATGGTGAAACCTCAAATATAATTAAAAGGTCTAGAGGTGTCAAGCAAGGGGATCCTCTTTCCCTTACCAATTCTCTCTAGTGATGGAGGTCCTCAATAGGCTTACTAGAAGAGTTATGGAAAGAAATACTTCCTTCAAGTTCCATTCTAGATACAAGAATTAAAAATAACTAGTCTTTAATTTGTAGATGATATTTTTCCATTCTCCAAGTTAAATACATAATCAATTTCCTCACTTTTTAATGCTCTAAATCTTTTTCATAAGATTTTAGGGTTTGCATCAATAAGGAAAAGAATGGTTTATGCATTTCTACTAGTGCAAGCAATCTGACAACTTGAGTCTTGTCCATAATAGTTTCAAAATAGTTAAAATTCTTATACTTTAGATTAGTATTCCTGTCTCCTTCACCAAACTTGTTCAAGAAAAATTAGATCACTTTTGGACAAAGTTAAAAGAAGAATTAGTAGTTGTAGCTCTAAGGCTTTGTTACTATTAGTAGAACTCAACTCATCAACTTAATCCTTAACTCTTTGAATGTTTATTGGGCATCACATTTGGTATTTCATCAAGTTATCATTAAAGACATAGAAAGGATCCTTAGGAAATTCTTGTGGTCTAATTGTAATGAGAAGTGTGCAAAAAACAAAAGTAAAATGGTCAAACATTTACAAAGTTAGAAAAATAAGGTGCTTTAAATGTTATGTTTCTACAACTATCCAATCATGTATTGCTTACCAAAAATGTTTGGATGCTATTTCAAAACAACTAGGATTTTTTGGTCAAATGGGTCCGTATCTATTACATCAAGGAGAAAATTTTTTGGAATTTCAAGCTTCACCTTAATGCATCCACCATGCTGAAATTCCAACTTAAAGCTAGAAACAAAATCAGGCTGAAATGTTTTAATGATGTGGGTAGTGGAATCAAAACTTCCTTTTTGATAGATTAGTGATATTACCTCTAATTTTTTTCTTTTGAAAAATTATAAATTATTTTAAGTCATGAAAGTCAAAAATAAGTTTTCCAAGTATAAACCATCTCATCAAATGAATGGGTTAAACCACCATAATTTATTACAAAAGATCAAGCACAAGTGTACATACAAGTCATTAACCCCATACTGACATAAGACTAGAGCTAATCTGCATTTTGTCTTTAAAAGTGACAAAAAGTAACTTGATTGTTTTGATTTTTTCCCTATGTACATGTGAATGTTGTTTCTCAATGTTCTTGAATACTCACGTATTCTTGTCATTTCATACAATTTGTACTAGATATAACATAGCAATGAAAAGGCATAATTGATTTATTTTATCATGCATGTTTAAAGCTAAAAGCTAAGCTACAATTTGATGCCACTCATCTGATGTATCTTTTAATAATCTTCTTTAAGTTATATCCTTCCATAAAGGATGAGGGAACTGGAAAATGAAGAATAAGTTAATAATACTTTCTTACTGCTACTTATATAAAACAAATATGCTTGGAATAGCCATAAATTTATTCAATCTATCAATTGTAGGTAACTTGTTCTTGATTGCTCTCTATATTGTAATTGAAACTCTAATTATCATATACTTACATGATACAACCAAATTTCCCTGCTCTTAAAACAATTTTCTACAAGTCAAATTAGTGAATTTACCTTGTGTAGGAAAATTCCATCAGTTGATATCTACTTTCTTGACCTTAAGCTCACTACTATTGATTTGATTATACAAACCAAAATCTCAAATCCTTGATAAAATTTTATTTTTTTATATTAGAGCATAAGCAATAGATTGATCATCCCTAATGATATTTCTAATTAAATTGAGCTCATTAATATTCTCATAAACTCTTGCAATTAACCACCTATTATACCAAAAGGATATACTGATACTATTTCCTAATAATTGGATCACATATGTTCTGAATTTGCTTCTATGTTTAATTATTATTTCAGCTATGTTTGAGGCAGATTTAGGTGTATTAACTTTCTATAGAGTTTTCCCTTTGATTTTGATAAGCATTAATCCACTTAACACAGTGGGATTGCTTGTTTTTAGTGATCATCCATAACTGTTTGGTAACCATAATCAAATTAAAGATCCTTAAAGGGAGCACATTTAACCCACCATGCCTTTTTAGAGAGCATACTTCAAACCATTAAATGGGACTGTAATATTTATCTGTTCTATTTCTAGACCATACAAACTTTTTAAGAATATCATTAATTGTCTTAGTGAGATCCTTGGGAAAATACATGTGAGATACCTAATGTATAGTTAATGCATTGAGTAAGAAGAAATGAGTTGTGCTTCCTAACTAAGGATAAAGCATTCATACTCTATCATGATATCCTATCTTTATCTTAATAATTAGCATTTTTTAATCTCCATAAGTTGACCTAGAAGAAGCATTATGAACTCCTATATATATAAATGGAAATTTATGTATGTTATGTTAAAAATTGCATCATCAAGTATCGTTGCTTCCTAATCTATAGATTTGTTAAAGATGTAATAAAAGCTTTTTCCAAAGTGAACTTTAAGTGCAGACATTTTGGAAAAAATTTTGATTGTCATCAAAGCCACTAAAGATATTTTATCTATAATAACCTAGACCACCCACTCACAGATATTGTATGCTTTAAGTTTCCCTTAAGGCTAAAACCATCATGGTTTTGCTCTTCCCATCCTTTGGGAAAACGCGTCTTGTGGGGGAGAGGTATCCATACCCTTATAAGACATACTTTGTTCTCCTATCCAACCGATGTGGGATCTCATACTCTCCACTCCCCTTAGGGCCTAGCCCTCTTTAAGGCCCAGCCTAGCTGACACAACAATTTGGGTATTGACTCTGATACCATTATAACAACTCAGACCACCCGACCATAAAAATTGTCCACTTTGGGTTTCCCTAGGGCCAAGACCCTTACACTTTTGCTCTTCCCACCCTTAGGAAAATGCGTCTATGGTGGAGAGGTATCCATACCCTTATAAGGTGTACTTCATTCTCCTCTCCAACTGATGTGGGATCTCACAATCCACCCCTTTAGGGCCTAGCGGCTTTAGGGCCTAGTGTCTTAAGCTAGCACATCAGGTTAGGAACTAGCTCTGATACCATTTTTATTGTCACGACCTAGTACCACATCGGTCCTATGATAATCGCCACTTGCCCAGGTTAAGGACACTCACAGTATCCTTAATCCGACTATGCAAGGCTAACTGAATATCCTTTTTTATGAAAATTTGGGCAGCACAACTGTTGTTTTTTAAAAATCCCAAAACCTGTAAACTATTTCAAACACACTTCTATATTCACATCCAACCACAACTTCAGGACTTTAAAATCCACTGAATGTAATCTCAACAACAGTATCAAAAGTTTAGACGTAAATTCTTTTACAACAACAAAGTAGTCAAAAGTTAAATTTATATAATCATAAAGTATATCAACATAATCAATCTAATAAAACAGTAAATCAGTTCATGAGCCACAACGTAACTAAAATCAAAGATAGAAAACTACCCACATGTGGTAATATCTTGATAATGTGAAAAGACCGCACGATACTCACAGAGCTTCAAGCACTAAATTAACCTACATGGTAGGAAAGTAGAGGGGGTGAGTACATTAGGTACTCAGTGAGCAAGAAAAACATATATCACAAATAGGACTCGATACACACCAAGGCCATATAAATAACCTATAACGTGAACATACAGCATATAAAAGCACATAGGCCTAGCCTATGTCTCAACGTATACTTCTTATGGACCATATGGGCCTAGTCTATTAATTCACTCATCCGGCAAACATAGGTTCCAATTCCAGTACACAAAAGCATAAAAACATCATATGTATAAATCAATCCCAAAATAAGCCAAACAATCATTTATGACATCATTAGTTGACCAAACTAATGTGCACACCCATCGATTCACGATGTTGGCTTGACTTTTATCCATGGTGAGTCCAGACTATAGTCGATAAGAGCATCATGACTATAGGTGATGACCTCGTCAGTGTCCAGACCCTAAGTATGGAATCACCTGCAAGTCCCGTAGAAAGGTGTCGATACGACAACTCGGCTTTAATGTAACAGTGTCAAGGGTATAGGGGTCAATTAATCAGTTATACCTAGCACACGATTAGCCAATCATTTCCTCACCAATCATAAAAATCATATACAACAATTAAGTACAAAAATCAAGTAAGGCACTATGCCTTTATTTATCAGTCCAACAAATAAAATGAAATCGTGTCATAGCTCTAAGCCAAAAGAGAAAACATACCCGTAACATATATGACTCGATTATGCATATGAAAGTTTCAAAACATTATTTCATGAAATAAGTCATTTTTTTCACTCCAAGTGCAGAGTTGCTCAAAAATGTAGTTTCAAAAAAATAAGACATTGTTCATTGCATTTTAATTATGGGTTTGTCAAAAGCAATATCATTTATTAATTACCTAAGCATATTAGCATTCATTTGAAATTCAATTCTATCATACGTTGCCTACGTTCAAAATTCATATACAAGTCATCATGCTTGTCTTAGGATGTTTTAATCCTATTCGTGAAAATATGGTTTTCCCAACTCACCTTAAAAGAAAGTGTGCACTCGTTTGCCTTCAAAAATACTCCGTACGAACTAATTGATTCATAGCTCTCAAGCCTTTATACATAAAATACATATAATGAAATTACTACTTAAACATAAATTTCATATTTATACACCATCATCTAAGTGTATAAAACACAATATCACTCCCTTTAAAGTATAGGATTTGACCATTAAAATTCCCAATCAAACATACAAACATCAAAATCTACCGGACCCTCCATCCGGGATCTCGGCATACACAAAGACAAACCTAATTCTAAAACACTTTCATAATTGTAATTCAAACTGCTAGTCTCATAATTCAATCTCATTCCCAAACTCATACACAATTTCATATACAATTTCATACTCTCCTACATCAATTCGTAATCCTCATACATTCTGAAATACATGCTCGAAACACATCATAATCACTTACTTATTGGCAATTCAAGTCATAATCAATATTAATATCCAAATCTCAATTCATATAACAATACAGATGATGTAAAATCGGACCAAACGTCTTCACATTCTTTCATCCGATCTGCTCGAAACCTAGAGATGGGGATGAAAGAGGGGGTGAGCTCGACGGCTCCGTGGATAACACATTTATAAATTGACAAATAAGCAGAAATCATTTTTCTTAAGCTTTTTGCCAAAAGGGCTAATTTTTCAAACTTTGTAACTTTTCAAACAGTTTCCTCAAACCTTTCAATTTT
>JANZLD010588229.1:0-14007 GCA_026413575.1 Erythroxylum carthagenense
TGTTCTTTGATTCAAGATTTGGATTCCGGTAACGGGATCCAACCGTTGGGATCCGGTCTCCGGGCCGGGTTCCAACATCTATGGTATCCAAGCAAGAGTGAATGTTAAGTTATGAACAGTTGGAGTCCGGTCTACGGAGCGGGTCCCGACACTCAAAATTCCTCTAGTTTGATTCTTTACATATGAACAATAAGCGACTACTCCTCTAAAACTAGAGATTAGGATTTAATTGTCAAGAAATTAAATAATCAAACATCCCCTTAAGGACGTGTATTCATAGAATTCTCCTTAAGTATTGGACAACCACCAGATTGAGTCAATTGGATAGCTTTTGTAGTCAAGCCCATATGTATGGACCAAACTATGACCGCAATAAGCATAATCATTTATGTCAGAGTATGTGTAATAGTTGAGGCAATGACATACTTACTAAAGGAAATTCCACTACCCATGTTCAATGACAACATAGAGCTAGTTGAGGATGTAATCAAAGTCTTCCATTCTTGGAAGCCTCTAATTGTCTCGGCTACTAAATCCTAGAAAGCCACTAGTATAGTTTTGAAATCTAGATTCTCTCAGGACCCAGATGGAAATGACAATATACAAACTCATCATACAAGTATAGAAATTAGAGATGAGATTTACTATACGCAAATTACTCTAACAATAACTATATAAACTAGAGATGAGATTGGTTCTATGCAAATTGCTCCAATTATAGGCAAAGAAGACACCATCATAGAGGAAAATGAAAATCAGCAGAATATTACTCAATGCAAGCAATAGTAGCAACCATATATAAATACAACCATTCAATTACCCACGAAGGTGACCACATCAACTGATGATTGCAATGAAGATACCGATTTCATCCCCTACTAGTAAGGGAAGATATAATAGAAGGAAAAGTTCCTTAATGGGCTAGATGTCATGATAATTTCAGTTTTAAATGTTAAGGGCCTGAATTCCCCTAAAAAAATTTTTTTGTTAAAAGCATTAATCGTAGATAATAAGCCTAATTTATTAGGTATACTAAAGTCTTAAATAAAGCTTAACAACTATGACATTCTGGGGTTTTTTTTTTCTAAGTGAATGGAAGTTAATCCACAACTCTGATGATCATCCCAATGGAAGAATACTAATAATGTACAATTCTACCAAAATTTCAAATCTCAACTTCGACATCATGGATCAAATATTCCACTTAACAACTCACATGTAAGAGCAAAAAATTAGCATTCACCTTTCTTTCACAGAACTACATTATGGACCAGACTCAGGAATTTAGCTTATATAATAAGAGCTCCATGGCTAATCCTAGGTGATTTCTATAGAATATCTTGTATTTATACTATAGAATGTAGATATGTACTATGTAGATATACTGTAGAGTGTAGATATATCTGTGTAGAAAGGTTTTGCGTTTTGTATTTTTAGCTGCTGGCGTTTTGTATTACACAAACATTAATGGTATATATACCATCTTTTTCTCTTTCTGTAAATGAGAAGTGTTAAATAGTGTTTACGAAATCACTTTACCAACTGAGTTAAATCCATAGAATCTTTAGATTCTTCATGGTATCAGAGAAAAATTGGGTAGATTCACGAGATTGAGTCATGGTTGACAACGTTGGTAGCTCGAGGTCCTCCTTTGAAAGCATGGTTGGAGAGGAGAATCTAATGTTCCTACAAAATTCAGATCATCCTAGAATGGTGCTATTGAGGACTCTACTAAGTGGGAACAACTACTTATCGTGGAGTCGTGCGATGCGAATCATGTTGGGGACAAAGTTGAAGCTTGATTTTGTCATTGGTAAATGTGAGAGGCTAAGGGAAGATTCACCAGACTACGATCGATGGTGTCGGGTGGACTTTATGGTGACATCGTGGATACTTAACGCCATCTCCAAGGATATCGTCGAGTCATTCTTATACACGAGCTCAGCTAGGGATTTATGGACAGACCTAGAGAGGCAATATGGAGAGTGCATTGGGCTGCTATTGTATCAGCTCAAGAGGGAAATCAGCTCGATTTCACAAGGAGATTTATCTATCTCTAGGTATTTTACTAAACTGAAATGATTATGGGATGAGTTGAATTATTTGGCTCCCATTCCACAATGCTCATATTGAGCCCTAAAAAATGTTCATGTGGGTCTCTTAAACAATTGTTTGAATTTGGGGACAATGATAGATGAGTATAGTTTCTGATGGGTTTGAGTGAAGAATATGATGCAATTAGGAGTCAGATTCTGGTAATGGATCCCTTGCCTAGTGTGGATAGGGCTTACTCAATGGTTGTTAGGGTGGGAAAACAGAGGGAAGTGAACATTGCTTTTGCTGATAACACGACTAGTGCAATGCTGGTGCGTAGTTCTGGTGGCAATAGTGGAAAAGGTGTTGGTAGAGGAAGTTCCAAGAAACAGATAAATAAGGAGGACATGTACTGTGACTTTTGTAAAATGAGGAGACACACTTAAGATACCTGTTTCAAAATTCATAGGTATCCGGGTTGGTATAAGGGATATAAGGATAAAAAAAAGGAGGGGATATGAACAAGGAATTGGTGAATATGAGTGATTCACCTTTGGATTACTCAATGGAAAAGGATACAAAGGAGCTAGCCTGGAAACAAGACGTGATAGCAATGATTCACCAAGGCATTATAAGTTTTATGCAAAGTCAAAGGAAGCAAATACGAATGAAGGACAAGGGAGAAGATGTCATCAACTTTGCACATTACAACGACTTTGCAGGTAGCACTCTCAATCATTCTTTTAGTTTATTTAGTTCAATTGAATGTGATTTTTGGATAATAGACACAGGTGTTTCCAATCATATGTGCCATGATATTGACTTATTTGACAAACCTAAACCTGTAGCTAGATATACCATTGTTCACCTTCCGGATGGCACAGTTAAGACAGTAGATTTCACTAGGAATATTGTTCTTTGTGATAATGTAAGTCTGTCATCCGTTTTGCTTATACCTTCTTTTAAATATAATTTGCTTTCAGTGAACAAACTAGCTTGTCAATCTTCCACCAAATTTACCTTTTATGCAACCTTTTGTGTTCTGCAGGACCTTGTGACTAATGAGGTCTTAGCAACTGGGAAGGTAATTGTAGGACTCTATGTTCTTGATAAACCCTCCTTTCATAGAAATATCATTTTATCTTACATCACACATTTAGGGAATAGTATCAATAAACCAATATAATGTCATAGTGCTATTAATGATGTTTCTTGGCACCAAAGATTGGGTCATCCCTCTCTCAAGTACTAAAATAGTTACAAAATCCTTTCAATAACATGAATTTTTCTGAACAACTGTGTGATATATGTCTATCTTTCAAAACAAACAAGATTTCCTTTTCCTAAGAGTAGTATTCGTACAGTTGCATGTTTTGAACTGTTGCATATGGATCTTTAGGGTCCTTATAATTAAGGGTCGATTAGTGGAGCACACTATATCCTCACCATAGTAGATGATTTTTCTAGAACAACCTGGACTTACCTACTCAAACACAAAAGTCAGACTTCAGCTTTCTTGGACAAATTTCTTACACATTTCTAAAATCAATTTCATGATACAATCAAGGTTGTTAAAATAGATAATGGGACAAAGTTTTTGAGTTATGGCTATCAGGAATTTTTTGCTAACTATGGAATTATCCACCAGAAAACCTCTCCTTATACTCTACAACAAAATGGAGTTGTTGAAAGAAAACATAGGTTTGTTGCAAACTGCTAAAAAACAATTTTGGAAAGATTCCATTTTAATTGCCACCTACATCATAAATAGGCTTCCCACTCCTGTTCTAAAATGGAAGTCTCCTTATTATGTTCCTTTTCATATGGAACCTAATTATAATTTCCTAAGAACTTTTGGTTGTTTGTGTTATGCTTCTAACGCTTTTCCTCATAAAGACAAATTTTCACCCAGGGCCTTAAAGTCTGTTTTTATTGGTTATTATTCAGGGCAAAAGGCTTACAAGCTTTATGATTTGCAAAACCATCATATTTTCATTTCTAGGGATGTTGTTTTTTATGAAAATAAATTCCCTTTTCAGTCCATTTCTTTGGATCCAGGATCAGTTCCTTTGCTCAATCAAAATGTTTTACCATCTATTGTGTCTCAAGAATCCTCATCAGCTGAAAATCTTGATGTTGATTCTTCGGATTTTTTAGTTCCCTCTTCCTCTGATGCTCTATGCTCCACTGATCTAGCTCAGAGTCCAGCTCCTATTCGTAGGAGTACTCGTGTGACCCAACGGCCTAACTGGTTGGATGATTTTGTTTCACATAACTCTGTTACTGATATTGCTCCTGCTGTTGTCCCTATTGTGATTAATTTTTCTCATATACCTCCTACATATCCATTTGTACTCTCTTCTCATCTTAAATTGAATTATCATTCTTTTTTAACAAATGTGTCTAATATTGAAGAAGCTAGTTCTTTTGAACAAGCTAAATCTAATTTGAATTGGTTGAATGCTGTGGAGGCTGAATTGACAGCCCTTGATAATAATCATACTTGGGATCTTACTGTTTTGCAGAAGGGAAAAAAGGCTATAAGTTCTAAATGGATTCATAAAGTTAAACTCAAACCGGATGGGCTATAATCAAATTGAGGAGTGGAATATAATGAATGTTTTTCTCCAATTGCTAAAATGGTTACTGTGAGAATTTTTATAGCTATTGCTACTGCCAAAGGATGGCCTTTACATCAGTTGGATATAAATAATGTGTTTTTGCATAGATATATTGATGAGGAATTGTACATGTTACCTCCTCGAGGATATACCAAAATTGGTCCTATTCAAGTTTATTGTTTTAGGAGATCTTTGTCTGGCTTTAAGCAAGCCTCACAATAATGGAATCATGAGCTTACGATTTCTCTTTATAAACAGGATTTTGTAAAATTTGCTCATGATCCATGTCTCTTCCTTAAATCTGAAGGGGATGATTATATTGCTATTGTTATGTATATTGATGATGTGTTGATCATGGGTCCAACGGAGGAATGTATTAATCAAGTCAAACGATTTTTACATAAACAATTTACTATTAAAGATATGGGCTCTGCCAAATATTTCTTTGGGTTGGAACTTGCTAGGTCATCTAATGGGTTATATGTGAATCAACGCAAGTTTGTGTTAGATATTCTTAAGGATGCAAGGTTAACTTGTTCAAAAGGGGCAGCTACTCCTTTATCTCCTCATTATCGGATGATGCTAGCTCTCCTTTATTGGAGAATCCGGATAGATTTCGAAGGTTAGTTAGGCGTCTCATTTATCTTGGTTTTATCCGGCCTGACATCACTCGTGTGACTTAGCAATTGAGTCAATTTGTTTAGGCTTCTACTGAGCAACATTGGATGGCTGCCATTCATGTGCTCAAGTATTTGAAGCAATCTCCATCTTCAGGTTTATTCTTTCCTTATAACAATTCTTATTCTTTACAAGCTTGTTATGATGCGGATTGGGCTGCATATCCTTTTAGTCGATGATCCTTGACAGGTTTTTGTGTATTCTTGTGTGATGCTCTGATTTCTTGGAAGACTAAGAAATAATCCACTGTTTCTCGATCTTCCACGGAGGCTAAATATCGTAGTCTTAAACTACAGTTTGTGAGTTGCAATGGATTTCTTATTTACTGGTTGATTTTCGAGTGTCTATTTCATTTCCTATTTCGTTATGGTGTAACAATTTAGCTGTTGTTCATATTACTGCTAATCTTATTTTTCATGAGAGGACTAAGCAATTGGAGATTGATTGTCATTTAATTCATGATAAGTATAAAGAAGGCTTCGTTCTTCCTCAGCATATTCCTTCCAAACTTCAATTGGCAGATATGTTTACTGAGGCATTGTCCGCTCTTTTTTTTATTGTCCAAGTTGGGCTTGTGTGATTGACACCAAGCTCCATCTTGAGAGGGGGCTGTAGAATATCTTGTGTTTATATTATAGAGTGTAGATATGTACTGTGTAGATATACTGTAGAGTGTAGATATGTCCGTATAGATAATTTTTGCATTTTGTATTTTTAGCTGCTGTCGTTTGTATTACACAAACATTGATGGTATATATATCATCTTTTTCTCTTTCTGTAAATGAGAAGTGTTAAACGGTGATTACAAAATCACTTTACCAACTGAGTTAAATCCCTAGAATCTTCAGATTCTTTAATTTCAATGCTACAATATGTTTTGAGGAATACGAAGACAGGACAGGTCACAAACACTACTGTGATGACCTTAATAAGTGTCTCAATGACATTTAAATTGTTGATCTTTATTATGGTGTCAATTTCTTCACTTGAAGCAACAAATAGAATGAAAATTCTTTCGTAAAGAACATCTAATGCTATAAAACTATCCAATAATAAATCAATGGTATAATAATTAGTTATAAGAAATATATTCATTTCACCACTATAAAAAAATTAATAATGAATCTAAGGCTAACTATAATCATAAAAAAAAGATTATATCTAATCTGAGAAATAAAAATTACATCATACAAGATAATGGTCCAACCATCATGAACGGTTAATTTATATATGTCTATTATATAGACCTCAATTTTAGAGTTGTCTCGTATATAGATTCACCTTGTTACATGTGGAATCTTTTAAAATTCTATGATTCTATCTTTTGATATATAGTTTATTGCTACCGAGTTTACAATCTAAAAAAGATGTGACTCAATTACAAAAATAGAACAAAGATAAATACAATATACTAAACGATATAATATGATATTATCTTCTAAAGTTCGTGACAATCACAAACAAAGTGGCCTTTTATGCCATAACTATAGCCTTTCACTCTTTTCATGCTTTTCTTTTTAGTAGGATCTTTTTCTTTTCCATTTTAATTAGTCTTAGCCTTCCTAGAATCCTAAGAATTATGGAAGCTTTTCTTTCCACTTTTTCACTAAACCCACTATAATACTTCCTCTTTTTACTTTCAATACCTTATAAGTATGATTCAGCCATGTACACCTCAAAACCCAGTATCGGTATCAAAGTTAGGTTAGTGAAGTTCAATGAGTAGAGATTCATAGATTTGGGTCCAATGAATGGTGATCCGTGGATTTAAGTCAAATAAATGATCACATGAAGGGACTCAATTGACTTCAAAATAGTTATGAATTAAGGAAGAGTTACGTTAATAGGGATGAATTCACTTGCAAAAAGTGAGATGCCAAGATTCACAAGTAGAATTATCTTATATTGGAAAGAGAAATAAAGATGAAGTGATTTATAAAGATAGAGCTCATAATCATGGCCTTTAGGCTTCCAGCCTATATATAATATCCTAATTATATATGGGTTCACTTAACCTTATTCCATTCTTTTCCCAAGCCCCCTCAAAACACTTATAATTCAACCTTTTTTTTATTTCCCAAGAGATAAATTCTATACTCAACTAAACCTCAATTTCATATTTAGAATTAAAGAAAAAATTAAGAGGCCACTAAATTGATGGATTTTATGGCTATTATTTAATGTCTAGATTACTCTTACATAACATAAATCATTTAATGTGCAAAGTTAATTTAAATAAAATTTCCTATGAAGGCCACCAAAATTATGGCTAATAATTGATTCCATAAATTAGCCACTAAGATGAAACCCTTTATCTTGTCTAATGAATCACTGAAAATGTCAATATTATGTAATTGTATTGAGATAGATTTATAAAATTTATCAAGGAAAATTTTACATATTAAATCCAATTTTTTGAAATTATTATAAACCTTAAATTCTTCATTAACTTAGAAACTATATCTGTTAATTTTAATCTTTAAAGGAAAAACACCTTTATAACTTATTCAAAACTTTTTAGTAATTTTGTAATATTATTTTTTCCTAAATAACTCTTGGCATGTGTCAGTGTAGACGTTTATACTTATTCAGGATCCTTGTAGTGAAATGACTTTAATATGTCTACGCTTAGCTGAGTGTTAAGGAAAACTCTGGAAAGAGTTTTTAACACTTGATTTCATATTATGATTTTTATAACCTTTTAAGATTACCGATTACGTATTAAAAGGTTGTGCTTGTGTTGTGTTAGATTTATTTAAATTTAATTTATTGTTGAATCGTCACATAACTATATATGTAAAATAAATAATAAATTCAATATATGTAGTTATTTTAGAGACTAAAATCTTTTCAACGTGAGCCTGAAAATAGTAGTTAAGAATTTTCGTGTTGTAAAAATAACTGATTAACTTATATCTTTAAAAAAATTTAAAAAGAATATTTTAACATAACTTCACGTTCACTTACATATGAGATAGTTATTAAAAGAAACAATAAAAGATTATATCATAAGCATTATAAATATTTTTTATATAAGCCTAGTAATTAATTTAATATTTATTGAGAATAGTGAGCTCGATTTTCCTAACATTGTTTTTAGAATATATAATTTTATAACATTAAACTTTTTTTAACATAAACGCATAATCACCCCTTAGTTGGGGATAATCATCAAGCTTAGGACCAAAAGTTTCTCACGTGCGTCTGCTTGTAGTTAGCATAACAAGAAGAAGAAGCTGCAAATGTTCGTGTATACTCTGAGGACTGACCTGTGGAAGCTGATTTTCTTTTTTTTTTTTTTGAAAATTCCTAAGAGATATTTGAAGCTGCTCCTCACATGTAAAAGTGGGTCAAATTTTCTGATCTACTTTTTGTGTACCTATTTTGTATCATTGCATCTAATCTATTTATTTACGTAAAATTTACAAAAATAAATGACTCAAATATAATAACACAAAATAAATACGCAAAAAAGAGACCAGAATATCCTATCTCCGTAAAGGCTTAGACTAGTAAGTTTAGATCACCTATCTTTGTTACTTTATTTTTATCTTATTTGATGAATATCTATCTATTCATGAGTCTTATCTATTAAATGGACAGATGCTCGTAAAAAAAATTATACAGACCTATTGGCAATTTAATAATAGGATATGTCATCTATATAGATGTCGGTTACACATAGAATTGTCACTTTAATCGTATCTTAAGAGTCACTCTTGTCACCGGTTCTACCTATAACCCCTTCCGTAGATGATTTATTAATACAATTTCTACTAATCATGATGAATTGGAGCTTTCCATAGGTTTAAATAAGACCGTATTTTATAGTTCCCATTAAATTTATATAAATCTTATCCTTACAAGAAGTAAGAATAAGGATACGTATTATAAGACATCTCCAAACTTTATGTTGGTATGAAATTTAACTGGATATTTTTTTTATTTGATAAATCAAGTTTAACTGGATGTTGATGATAATGATGATAATGTATTATTTAATTTTGTTTATTCCTATAAATTTTCTAATAATGATATAATGTCAATTTTTAGTTTAAAAATATAAATTTAAAATGATCAAAGAATAACTAAGAAAAAAATTAAAATATTTGTTAGTCTCAAACATAAAAAATAAATAAACTCTTGAATTGTATATTATGTATAGGTTTTTTCGACCAAACAAAAGAATAACATATTATCAAGAATATGTGAAGAACAGAATAGTAATTTGAGTCAACTAAATACGCTTAACTGATTCATACCCAGTAAGTACGAACATGAAAAGAAAAAAAAATGTTGTTTTGGTGATATGATTATATTACGGAGCTATTAAATTTTCGACAAATACAAGTTGACGGACGAAGCATGCTTCTCAAGTATCATAGTGTGTTCAATCCAATCCACTCTTCATGTTGACAGACGTTGAATAGATTCTAAGTTGACATTTACCAAAAATTGTGGACTCGAGTTAATACAACCCAAAAATTAATATACTAAATTACGAGCCGAGCCCGAGTATGAAGTGTGGCTTGGGCCAACGACACCTCTATCCATTGAAACATTAAACGTCACAATTATTCAATAACTAAATTATTTATAAATGATAGATATGTCATACTAAATTTAATTGCAAAAGAACTATTAAAAATCTGTATGACAAATATAAACGGCACAAATTTTTACATCTATAAACTGACGCTTTTAACCAACCACCTTCTAAGATAGTCTATTATTTGGGCGTCAACTAAAAATTAGAATTCCAACTTCTAAAATTGTAAAATTTTGCATTATATTGTTCACATAAATTTGTTTTTGAAATTCTAAATAGTTTAATTTTCACAACATCAATTTGAAGTTCTTCTAAACCAAAAGATTGAAATATCAATTCAACGGAGATCCTAATTTCAATTCTGTTGTTACCATCAAATATGTGGGGTCCGATTCAAGTGAGTTCAACAGCAAACAACTCCCCATCATAACGGAGATCCCATATGAGTAATTAAGCATAAAATGGAAACGACTTTTTCACCAATTACTTGGAAGATTAAGTAGCTTAATCTTATGTGTAATGGAACAGTTCTCTGTTACCACAAAGGTACGATAGTTAAAACCAAAAGATGTAATCCCCCTTGTTATCACAATTATGTCATAGTACATGACGAAAAGCAAATACATAACCTTATTTTACAAGGCTGCAACGGATCAAGTATCATATATCGAGTCAACTGAGTTGTACTGAAAATTCTGCACAACGGATTTGTGTTGGAATCAAGAAACATATAGAGGCTCTGGCTCTACTTTTCTTCTAATCCTGGGGGAAGATAATAAAAGGCATAAAGATTGTGTTTAGCAAAAAAGCACTTGGCAAAACAGCATGCTTGAAAGCATTCAGTTTGGAAAAGTATGATGTATGTTGCACATGTGATTATGTCAGGCAGAACCTTTTTTTAAAGGAGTTCAGCTTTAGTACGTTTTCAATCTTAGGAGTTAAGAATACGAAAGAAATAAACAGAAGAAAAGTATTCACTGGTTGATCAATCATAACTAAATGCCAGAAATGATTTGAAAGCATAAAACAAAGTCCCAAGAAGTTAAGCCACATCAATTTGCTCACCAATTGTCTTGAGCCCACTTGCAGCCATCAGTATCTACAACATGCAAGCTGTAGGCATGTCTTGATTTCGGGGACCTATTCTCAAAACTGTTTGAACATGCAAAAAAAGAGAGTTACTTACCACCTATTGAAAAGTAGCACTCACAATCGTTTTGGTAACTGACTCCTATATATGAAATATGTGTGTGTGTGTGTGTGTACAAACTCACCTCTGGTGAATAAGGTCGCCATGAATAACAACCAAAGAACCGGCTTTAACTTCAATTGGAACAAAATCTTTTTGATCATAAGAAGGGGATGGTCGATCAAAATAAACACCTTGCTCCCCTCTAAGAAACCTTCTCAGCAGGCCATCTAAATAAAACAACACACACAAAGAAAGATCAAATTATGCAGTTCTAAAAGTACAAAACAAGCAAGTAACGCATTAAAATAGAAAATACTTTTGTGGGATCCAAGAATGACCCAAATGCAATTGTTTACCATTGCATCAGTTCAACAAGTACAAAACAACTAAAGAGCCCATTAAAATAGAAAATACTTTTATGGGATCCGGGAATGGCCCACAGGCAACCATTTACTACTTTCGCATCTTCCAAAGCCAACCAAAGCCCTGTGCAGGTTGTTGGTTCAGTGTATAGGAATGAATTATCTTGATGAGGCACTACTTCGCCTCCAATGCCTGGTTGCTGTGGATATAAATCATACGGATCACTTCACACTCTTAAACTCAATATAAACTAATGGAAGAAACATCAAAAATATCAAAAGAAATCTGTCAATGTTGATAATTATAGATGTCATCATCCAATAAACATCTTAATTGGAATTCATGTTCATAAAATCTTTGGAATGTCATCGTAGTTCTAACATTTTCCGTATCATCCATGCTAACCAATCAACTCAAGAAACTTAACAAATTCAATTGCATACATTGCATAATGAAGTCTAAACTGAAGGAATTGTACCAGTAATGGATACATCATATTGGGAAGTATGCCTAATGATTGATTTGAAGTCAATAATTTGGGAATACCTTAATTTACTGTAATGCATATTGCTGAGGTACCTTATATTCTATGATTAACACTGTGTAAGACCATGAGGATGCAATACTATAAAGAAACAATTTAGAATCCGATGTTGCATTTTTCTTATCTGTTAGTGACTTTTCATGTCTTCCTTGGACTTCAACATGGAATCCTTCTTACATTCAAAAGTTCAAAAAGGTGTATGTGCATATCTGTAAATTTCAACACTAAGCAAGCTATATATTAATTAGGAACAGAATTCATACAAAGTAATAGCTTGAGCTAATGTCGAGTTTCTTAAGCATTAGAAAAGGTACAAATCCATTTGTAAATCTTCTATGTTAAGTGATTCTTCTTCAATAGTCTCAGATGTATGAATAAAGGTTTCTTTATTTTTGGATCAGCTTTTGCTATAAAAGAAACTCCAATCAATGGTACGACTCTAAAAGTACCTTAAAAATGTACATAGACTGAATGATGATTGGCCTCTTGTAACCCAGAGACAATAACAAGTTTGACATTTTCTCAGAGCAAGAGAAGTTTCTAAATACTGGGTCCAGCTCATGTAAGGCTGCAAGAAGATATATCCATGTGAGCAACTCTTAGTCCAGATAAAAGACCCTGATAAAGCGATCATAACTGATGCAACCAAACCCTTTAAGAGCATAAATAACATGAAAAAGCTGTAAGAGTTGGAAGTTCTAAACAATATACCATGGCCCACTTTGTTAATAGACAGTTCTTTTGATTGCTTTAAATTCCCATCATCAGCAAATGCTTTCTCTGCCAAAAGATTTCGATTGCCGGTTGTTAGCATATAAACCACCGCAAACAAAAAAGTAACAATGACCAATAGAAGATTGATGTGGTGGAAAACACAAGGAACCGTTCAAATGAAACCATTCAGCATCCAACACATTATATTGAAATTACCAAACCGGAACCCAACAGCTAACCCATAACAATAGTACTCCTAAGGAAAAAAAAAAATTTCAAACCCATCACCACAAAGTGGAAATGAACTTGGATCTTTTTTTTAAAAAAAAATTATACAGAATTAGCAAAAGAGGGTGCTCTGAGGAACATAAAAATCAACACAATCTCACCTTCAAAGAAGAAGGAAATTTTCTCGGCACTCTCGAAGAAGTAGTTATCAGTAGCTTGTTGCTGAACAAAAATTACAAGTCAAACGCAAACTCCTCCAAAAATTGGAGAATATTAGTCTGTAAAACGCTAACAAAATAGACCTGATTCCTGGTGGAGAAAATAGAGGCGGTGGAGCAATCAAAATCGTCGAGCAACCGCTCCATTCTTTTGATCATGGAAACTGTGTCTTGAGAGCTGGCGAACGATTCAAGAACCAGATACCCTGCAAAATCATTGATCTCAACAATTGAATGATTGAAAGGCACGAGTGGTGAAGGATTGTGACGTTGAAGTAACCTCGAGTGTTGAAGAAGTTGAGCTGGTCGTCGGTGAGACCTCCGAAAATCCCCATAGCTGCGTTGGGTATGTTCTATGCTTCTGATGATTTTGAAGGATTAGGATTTAGGGGATGTTTGATATTTTGCAGTGTCCTTTTTTTTATTATAATAATAATTATTATTATTTTAATTGATACCTTCCTTCCCAATCAAGTCCCTTTCAGGTTTTATCATGGATTTAAATACCAATAAGGTCAAACATGGATATTTCATGTTCTTATTTAGATTCTCTCCCAAAAGTTGGCCTGGATGTTCTGATGAGATTGAGACAAAGATAACACTTGGTAGTTTTGAAAGTTAAAAGTGCATCATCTTTTTAGATGCCGATACGTATGAAAGTGAAAGTTGGTTGAACTTTTACCTTTCTTGAAAGATGAGTCTTTTTCACAGCTAGCTCTATATATATATATATATTTGTGTGTGTGGTGGCCAGAAACATGTGTTTGAGTAACAATAACATAGACAGGGAGCCTCTCACGGGGTAGCATGGTCGAATGGGAGAGAGGATTGTGAGTGATCGTAGGTTCGAGTCGTGAGAGGAGCAC
>JANZLD010588442.1:0-14006 GCA_026413575.1 Erythroxylum carthagenense
AAATTATGCATTTCAATCAATCAAACTTACATAACCAAATGCATATGAAATGATCATGAGACTCTTTTCCAATTGTTGCATTGTTGTGACTGAGTGCCTGAACTGTCACGTATCCATTTTGGATACAGGGCTCATTACTAAATGTCCCTTATCCGTGGAGGATACAGGGCTCATTATACGTTGAGCCTGAGGCTCTGAAACACTAAGCTCTGATTGTTGGCTACTCTAATCACAACTTCCATTATCTGACTTTGCATGCATGAATGAAATGCACGTAACACAATCATTCCCTTGATAAAACACATAGGTCTACACATTCACATTCAAGCAGCACTTCAATATCTCAACCCCCATCGCACAGTCATCGGACCTTCTGTCCGGAATCCAAAATCCAATCTCATTCATTCATTACTCAAATCACAATTATAATCAAACAATAATTGAGAGAAACCGTTTAGGTTACTCACAAGTTTCTCTCGAAGCTAATGCCTGGAAGATCCGGCAATGTCTGGAGGCTAATGTTCTATTTGCTCCTCTATAACAGATAATATACACAATATCACAATCTCTTCAATAATAAGTATCCAATGATGCACGTGTATGAAATAACTTATGTACAATGCATGTTCATGACAATCTCGGGTATCGTTCCCTTATTTCGATCACATTATCAGTCCTATATCCGAAACTTATCTAAGTATGATTCATGTTTAGGTTTATGCCTCATTAAAACCATCGAAATCACAATTAATTATTCATTTGGAATCCTATAGATCCAGATATAATCAAAACACTGAAGTATGTTCAGTGGAATAACCCCAGTTCATATAATGTAAGGGCGCACTCACTGTACCCGTTCTACGTTTCTCACTTAATCTTTTTTAATTCATTTCAGACGACTATGATTTTTAGGTGGAGATGTAGGGTAATGTCTTATGAGTCCAATGGTTTAAGAAGCAATTCATTTGGACTCCTATAGAAGAAGTTATGGCTGGGCGAAAAAAAGACAGAAGAAGCCAAAACCCAGAAGGAACAAAACCTAGAAAGAACAAAACTTAGAAGAAGCGAAACTCAGAAGGAACCAAAACACAGAAGGAATAAAACACAGAAGGAAGAAAACTCAGAAGAAGCGAAACTCAGAAGGAACAAAAACATAGAAGGAATAAAACACAGAAGGAAGAAAACTCAGAAGAAGCGAAACTCAGAAGGAACCAAACACAAAAGGAAGAAAACTCAGAAGAAGCGAAACTCAGAAGGAACCAAAACACAGAAGGAATAAAACAAAGAAGGAGTTCATGAACAGTAACATAGAAGGAGTTCATGAACAGTAACACAGAAGGAGTTCATGAACAATAACACAGAAGGAGTTCATGAACAGTAACACAGAAGGAGCGAAACTTAGACAATACAAAACACAGAAGAAGATAACGTCATCAATGACATCATCACAGAAGAAGCAAAAAGGCAGAAGAAGTAAATTTCACTTTTGAACATCTTCCCTTATAAGGACCTTGACTTTCAGCTTAGATGTCCATCAATGACGTCATCACAGAAGAAGCAAAAAGGCAAAAGAAGTAAATTTCACTTTTGAGCATCTTCCCTTATAAGGACCCTGACTTTCAGCGTAAATGTCTATAGTTTTCATACTATATACTATTGGGAAAATGAAAAGGAAGATTTATAACTTTCACAAAGGCCATTTAACAAATCTATCTAGATTGGTACAAAAGTTTCACAGAAGCTTCAGATCAAGCTATTTCTATTTCAACTCCAGTTTCACTTTTACATCACCAAAACACTAAAAATCTTTCAAAAACTAATTTTACACTATAACCAAATTTATATCCTCCCAATCACCCAGTATTTATGAATATATACTTAAATGTCACTTTCCATGCATATGACAGTAACTTCTTAACTTTCTTTCATAAATCACCAACTCTAAAGGATTTATTCACTACTTACCTGTTGGAAACTCCAAAATCTTCAAGCCCTAAACTTCATGCAATTTACGTACTTCATTGAAGATAATGACCAGTTTCTGTTGTTTTCTTTTCTTAGGGTAGAAGACACAAATAGCAAAGTGGGTTTGGTGTAGGAAAGAAAAACAGAGAAATCACTTAGAAGGTGTTAGAGGAAAAACTCTGTGGACGGGAAGAACATTTGAAGAAGATCCCAATAAAGAATGGACTTAGACAAATAACTTAACCTTTCAACTCTTAAAGAACAGTAACCTACTTCTAGCAGAAGTACATAAACTAAGTGACATTTGTCACTTCACTCACATCTACGATCTAACTTAGTTTCTTTTGAAACTAACCCCCCAAAACTCTCATCTTTACAATTCAATTATTTCAAAGTCTTCATTTGATGTCTTTTCCTATTTGTATAATTTTCCCAAAATCTATGCCTACATTCACCCAAATTTACAAATACAATACTCTTACTGTCCAATAGAATTTCCAACATAAATAAATTCAAAATTCTCAAAATAGTCAAAAATCACAACTCAATCTAATTATACCCAGAATTATTCATGAATGCATGTACAATTATTTTCAAGTGCAACAACTTCACTATTCATGTATATGTGTATGTCACACTATGCATGAGCATGCATAAGCATTTCTAAACTCTCATTGTTCACTCATATTTATTATTCTAACCTTCCTATAAGTAATGGGATGTTACAAAACCTATTTGAAGAATATCTAAATGAGGAGAGATAGTCCCATCAGGCTTAGCGGAGGGATATAAGGAACGAGTTTTTTTGTCTTAAGGCTTCATAATCTCGCTTTAGGATTTAAAAGAAGGTTGAAAGGATGAAACCATACTTGAAGTTCTAGATTTAAGGTTCATCAAGTTATATGGTAACAAAGGAAACTCCTATAAAGAGTCATAGGAGGGAGAATAGAAATTTTTGAAGTAATAATGGGGTTCAAATATGAACAAATGATAAAGTTGACTAGAGGGAAGCTGTAATCTCCTTAAAAGAATTGTTAAAGATGGAAGCAAGTCCTAGGGACTTCCTTATTAGGAAAGAGTCCTAGATTGCGAGGCATAAGAAAGCTCTCTCATAAGAAAATTAACTAAAATTGAAAATTTAAAAAGACAATTAAGGGGTAAAAGGGTAAAAGGATAGAGAGATGTCATAGAGCACATACCCTTTCTATGAAATTAAAGAACACTCAATACTTAATACATGATTTATTATGTTAAGGTAAATTATGAAGACATTAAAAGATTTATTTATACAAGCTTAATGTTTGTACTATTAAAATAAAGTTCAAACTAGTAACCAAAGTGGGAGAATGTTATAATATGTCACAGTTAGCCATATTCTCTCTCTCTCTCTATATATATATATATATGAATAATAATATTAATATAATTAAAGAGCCCTAATTGGTCCATATTTCCTATTTAATAGTGGAACAAATCTCAGTTGTTTATTTGGTTATTTGATGAACATACTAGATTATAGATATATAAATTGATCTTCTCTCTACTTATTAGATTTATAGAAAGTTTATCCCATTAAGTTCTTTATAGCAAAAAGTGGGTTAAGAAAAAACAACTACTTTAATAAAGAAATTAATAGAGTTTCTTGATCTCTCTATAGTAATGACATCTTCCACATCAGATATATAATATTATGCCCTGATTAGTATTGATAATTATTTATTCATGATCATAATATTATGAATGTAAATTTCAATTTTATATTATAAAGATTATACTTTTCAGTATAGTCTCCTAGTTTAATTATATCATATGACACTTTGAAAGTTCCATCAATGGCACCCAATTTGGATTTGGCGTTTAAAGAAATGACCATAGCTTTGCACCGAGTCAAGTAGCTGTCTCCAGTAAAGGACTTAGAAATAATAATTATTCTAGGATGATTAGAATGGTGAAGAAAATAGGAATTGACACTATCTAACTTACCTCCATCTAGTTGCTTCTTGTTATCTATGACAATAAGAATTGATAATAAGAAAAGGTATCATCCTTAGCTATGATAATATGAAAAGAAGATGAAGAAAATAAAATTTTCCTTAATTATATTCTACTACCAAGATGCTAACATATATACAAGAATGAATTTCTATAATTAAATTACTCTATTATGGATAATTACAAAATTTACTCCATTAATCACTAGGATAAGAACTTAGGATACTATTGATTTTCTACTAACAAATAAAATAGAAGTGGCTAAATAACATGCACTCATCAAAAGTTGAGCTACAACCTACTAAAATATAGGTAAATAATTAATTGTCCACTAGTCTTGACCAGTCTTTATCTCTCTTCCTCTTGTAAGATTGAATAGGGTTACCATTAAAATAGATAGCCCAAAAATGCTTCTATTTGCAAATGGAGGTTCGTTTACATTTATTGTAGTAGTAGATAGGGCCATTTCCCTTACCTTAGACTGGTAAGCTATGCTATTTAGTTAGAGTCCTTTTCTCTTTGTTGGATTTTTTACAATTAACTTTTGCTTTCTAATAAAGAATATGCATATTTTATTTCACTAGAATTTGTCAATAACAAAATTTAAGACATAAGAAGTTAGTGCCTACATAATCACTTCTTTACCTGATAATAGAAAGTACTCTATAATTTGATAGTTAATTATATTGCTCTTTTGAACTGCCAATATATCTTTACCAATATATTTTTTGACAGTTTTAAAAGAGTAGCAAGGTCATGACAATAAAATGCATAAGTTAGCTAAATACAAATACATAAATGTTATTGAAGTTGAAAATAGAATGTCCAGGTTTGTCTTTCTCTTTTAATAGCTTTCATCCATCAAAAGTATATTTAAAAGTGATTTATATGCTACTTTAATAGGTGGGAAAAAGTCACAAGCTTGACCTCCATCATTTTATTTAGCATGATAACTATATATACATGAATGGAATATGCATATTTAATAGCTCACATCATATTGGTGCCTTATAAAATGCAAGCATCAACTGCAAACTAATAGCACTGTAAAGTTGCTTTTGATAAATACTGATAAGCCCATGGCTCTTCAAAGCCTACAATTTATCAAAATTTGGACAAAATAAAAAATGATAAGAAATGCATTAGTTAAGTTGCATCTTGTGCTTTTCTTTACCACTTCATATAAATGGGCCAATGTTATCTGAAAATGGTTAAATATCTAGAAGCTTCAAAGAATATCAAAGCAGTTAACTTTCTTATTTTTCCTTATAAAATCTTGCTAAGAGTTAGAACTTTAGGTTGGCTTTCTTATATTACAATAACATAATGACTTCTTAAATATTGAACCACATCTTATTTCTTTTAAGAGATCTAACATATATTTTTTATTGTGACATTGAAATTCATTTCTTTGATTGAGCTATCTTTATACTAAAAAAGTAACTGAGATTACCCAAATCTTCAATCTCAAACTCTCTAGCTAAAACATTTTTGAGCTTGAGCATCTTTTCATGATGATTTCTAGATATGTTGAAATCATTAACATACATGATAAGAATTACCTTCTTTCTTGATGATGAGTTTGTGTTGAAGATACTGTAGTTTGTTTAGCATTATTGGTACCCAAACTTCTTGTTGGACCTCGATTTCGAAGCCCAACTTTGATGTCATAGAAAAATGTATGCTTGTGCTTGTTACCATGCATGGTTATTCTAATTAACCCTCATTAGTCATCCTCAGTTCATCTTTATTCTCTGATATCATAAGTGTCGGGCCCCATTTCTGAATTATTCTTATACTAAAGAAAATATTCTGTGCTCAAAAATTCATGTTCAAAAGCCATTTGCTCAAGTTGATTACTTCTTCAAGTATATCTGGTTCTAACTCAGTATCATCCATACTCAATTCATATTTTATTAACATCAAAAGAACAAAGTTTTACAAATATTTAATAGCATTTCAAGCCACAATACATCATTATCTCAAAATCTCAAATTACGAAATATTTTTGAACAAATAAACATGAAATGTGACTAAAACATTGTGCTTTTCCAAAACTAACTCAAAATACAAAGTAAGAAAATTTGGAGTAATTTCCTTAGGCTCTTGATCACTTGATCTCTTAGCTATCACCTGAAGATGGGACAAAAGGGGGGGAGAGGGTGAGCTTGAAAGCTCGTGGGTAATAAGTTTATAATTGAGAATAAGCAAAATCATTGAAATGTTCATTTATCATATAAAAGTCATAATGAATTTATAAAACGCTTCGTTATCAAATTCTCAATCAAATTCACAATTTTAGCCTAAAACTCATAGTTAAAATATCATCATATTGACATAGCATATACATTTAACCATCAATGCAGACCACTCAAATTATGCAACATACTTGACAATTCAAAGATGCAATGCACAATTAAATGACTCGAGAGTTTCGTGGAACAAAATGGAGAAACCGAAGTTTACACTGTGAACAAAACGAGTCCGATTTCTCAAGATCTTGTGGCCTCAAGCGGGTAACCAGGAGAAGGCTATAGGTCAACGAGCACGTGACTAACGAAATAGGTTCCTCTCTTACCCAAACAAAAACACATATTCATGCTCAAATCATTTCATCATATGCTCATACTTTCATGTTATTTTCATTTATACAAAATTCCATGACATATTTTGTTAGACCCCATTTTTGAAGCCCAACAATCGTCCCGAATATCATAAGATGTGAGCGTATTTCCTATAGGGTTAGTTCCATGGAATCTCTTTAGCTATCATTGGTTCATCCTCATTCTCATAACATTTCAAACCATAAGGGCGAGCCCACACCATTCAAACGCCCAAATCACCACTTGAATTGTTTAGGAAAATTGTAGCTCCAAGTTTCTAGTTTATTTTGAAGCAAGAACTATCTCAATCAGAGCTCTACGGTTCAAGATATAAGTAAAATACCAATGTGTGTTTGGTAAACAACCAATTCATGCTATTCCAATCAAGTTCCTCAAAACTGCTCCATCAATCTTTTCCAAATCAACACCAATGAATTCCAATTTTGATGTAGAGGTATAAAAATGTATTAGGAATCTATTGATTCAAGAATCACTCCATTTGGAGGTCGTATGAGGAAGTTATATCCAAAAGAACCAAACATGTTTATATCCTCAATCATATTGTACCTGTCTTGGAGCAATTGCCATAACATGCAATAGAGATGTTAGATTGAGATTGTTTTTAGAAGTTTTGAAAGAGGACTTCGAGATATACAACTTTATTGAAGAATTCAAAGCAAGATTCAGCCTCTAAAAGGGTCAAAATCCTAATTTATTGTAGCTGTCCTGTGAATGTCTGTTTAACGGACATACATGTCCAGCTAACAGACATAGACAGGCTTGGGGGTGTTTTTACACCTGAGAAGGTCCGTTTAATGGACTTAATGTCCATTAAACAGATATTAGTGAGGTAGGGGGTCCTCACAGACTCAAGAAGGTCCATTTAATGGACTTAATGTCTGTTAAATGGACATGGGGGATTCCCAAACCCCTCCAAGGCCTCTCCAATGATTCCTACATCCTTTCTAACATTACTTTCACTCATAATCTTCTCAAATTCATCCCTTCTACTGCAATACCACTTCATATAAATTCTAACACCAACTTTGTTCCATTAAACCCTCTAATCTCTACTCATTTAATTCATCAAAAACACTAATTCACCTCATTTACCATGGCTGTCCTGGGTATACATCCCATGCAGCATCACTACTTATAATGCTCATATCTCTCATCTGCGATATCTAAAATTTACATACTTTATACCGTTGGAAAGCTAAGAGGATAAACTACAACTTTTAAGAAGCCAACTTTGTCTAATTCAGCTTAGATTAATTCGTAATTTTCCTTAGAAGTAAGAATAAAATTTTTTATCCCTATGAAAACTTGAAAATGTGGCGTACACACTTTGAGAATCATGGGCAAAACACAATCGTATTTAATTCTCATCAAAAGAAATAAGCATTTTACAAAGCTTTAATGGGCTTTCCGAGCCATAATACATCAATGTCTCAAAATTCCAAAATACAAAAGATACTTGAAGAATTAATATTTGAAGTGTGACTAAAGCCTCATGTTTACAAAGTCTAACTTAAAATACAAAAGTATGCTTAATTGGAGTGATGCCTTGACTCTCTTTCACTCGATCTCTTGCTCATCACTTGAATAGGGGAAGGAGAGTGGGGGTGAGCTTAAAAACTTATGGTAATAGTTTATAATCGATAACAAGCAAAACTATTGAAATTATTCATTTGTCATGGAAAATTCTTATTGAATTCAAGAAAAGCATAGTTCTCAACCAATTCACAATAATACCAATAATGTATGCATCAACTTGACAATTCACAGATGCAATGCATAACAAATGGCTTTAGAGTTCCATGGAACAAAATAGATAAATCGAAGTTTACTCCACAAATGAAACGAGTCCACTTTTCCGATCTTGTGTGCCACAAGTGGGCAGCCGGGAGAAGGCTATGGGTCAACGTGCATATGACTAACGAAACGTTACTCTCTTGCCTAAACAAAATCAAATTTCAATGCCCAATTCATTTCTATACATTTTCATATTCTCATGCTGTTTCCTTTTTTTCTTTATACAAAATGCCATGGCACATTTTAATGGCATAACATGATCATATATCACAATGCATTTTTCTACATTCACAACAATTCAAATCCAATCCATTAAGCATATACACACATATAAACAAATTCTTTAAATAATTTAAAAGCAACATATGTACATTTATGAAGTACTTGAAATCATTTATTCTATTGATTTGGAAAAACTTTAATGGCTCATTATTCAATTATAAACATGAAACCTACCTTAATTTCCTTGCTTATAGATTTGCTCAAAGATGTCTCTCCCTTTGCTCTTGGATAGGGTTCTCTTGATTTCCTAAAACAAACCAATCTCCCATTCAATTTTAATTCAATAAATTCCGTAAAACTTCAAAATTACAACAAATGAAATCAACACAAATCAAGCTCAAACCTAACCTACCTATAGTCCATCTAGGTTAGAAAACCCAAAACCTAGTTTAGAAACCCTAAAATTGAATGGGTTCCCTTAAACCATCTTCTTCCAGCACAACACCCTTCATTCTCTACACAAAACCCTTTTCTCTTTCTAACTCCTTCTCTAACAAAGCAAGAAGAAAAATGAAGCTTACCTTAAACAAATCTTCTTCTTCTTTCCTTCTTCTTTTCTTCTCTTCACGACTCTCTCCTTTTATCTTCGTCTATTTCACATTTTGCTCTCTTTTCTAACTCCCAAGATTTTCCTCTTCTTCTTTTAAACAAAACCACATTTTGCTTGCTCTTCCCTTTTACCCTTCATTTAATTGGTTCTCCCAATTTTGCCCCTTTTTGTCCATCAACTACTAACATATTGACTCCTTATTCTGATCAGGTAAATGAAGAAATTTGATAACACTTCCTTCTCAAAAAATGTTTCTTACTGTCTTAATTTTCTAATGACACCAAAATCATTCAATTTGGTTTATAAATATGAAAGTTATATCCTAAACATTTCCAAACTATTCTTATACTGGAACAATATTCTATGCTCAAATTCCTTCCAAATATTGAAATTATTAAGGACTGAATTAGAACTCAATTTTATCAGATAATTTGTAGCACTATCTCTCTAGTTTAATCCAACTTAAGAATCACCTCATTCGGATAACTAGAGAAAAAGTTATGGCTAAAACACTAAAGCATATTCAGTGAATATGTTCCAACTACATTTTCCAGCTTACCACTTCCAACATTTCACATATAATAGTTCTAACTTCTAAAAAAAGTTTGGGGTCCAACATATTTCAAGGCATAACCATTTTTCATTTCATCATCAAAATTCATACACGAACATGTAGCAATTTCTCAAATCACTCAAAAGAATTAAAAGCAACATTTATGAAGTAATTGAAATTATTTTATTTTCTTGATTTGGAAAAGAAATAGTGGCTCATAACTTTAATATAAACATGTAACCCACCTTAATTTCCTTGCTTAAATAATTGCTCAAAATGCCTCTTTTCTTGCTCCTCTTGCCTTTCTTGATCGCTTTATACACTAACAAAAATCCCACTCAATAGGGTTTTCAATTGATAATCCCACAAAGCACAATCACTAAAATTGATTCTAGAATACTTAAACCCATGCATTTTCTAAACTCCATGAACTAAAATCCTTCCAAAAATCCAAAAGATTAATAATTATCTTAAGTTGAATCTTCACCAAATGAAATGATTATTGGCTCAAATGGAAGCTCTTCTCTTCCTCTTCCTTTTTCCCTTCTTGAACAACCTAAAAATCTCTCTTAAAGGCTAAGAAAATTGAAACCCTAGCTTATTTTCTCTTCTTTCTCTCCTTCTCTCTGTATTTCTTCTCTTCTTTATGAGACTATCTCTTTTTCTCTTCAATTCACGTTTTTCCCCTTCTTAAAAAGTAGGACTGTGTTTCTTTCTTCCATTTCTACCCTTAATGAGCTTAAAAAGTCCATTTTATCCTTCTTTATAGGCTTATATTCTTTCAACCTAAAGTGTCTTGCCAAAAACACCCATTGAGTATTCTTATAACCTTTACACTTTAATTCAATCAACCTATATCATATAATCTTTATAACATCAACATAATAATTAACTCCACAAATTTTCATAAAGACCTCATAATTAATGTAAATTATACTTATTCATCAAGAAAAAATTTTGGGGGCCAACATTTCTCCCCCTTTAAAAAGAATTTCGTCCTCGAAATTCTTATCTGACTGATCAAGGGGCAGGGGTATGCTTCCTTTTCTGGTCCTCCATTTTCCATTTAAATTCATCACTAAATAATTTTTTTCAAATGACCCTAGTTAATGGATTCAATCAATCCTTCAATGACTTATTCAGATATCACACTATCTTAACTATTCCCTCAATATATTTCAAATTACTCACAATTTTCCACTTCCTGTGTCAATAACACTAATATCATATCATATCAATATTTCTTAACATACTCACATATATCATATTACGAATCTAAGACTTCTTTCATCAGTAGCACTTCTCATAATTATTACGTACAAACCAATTCATGTCGGGCTTAGCTAATCCTTTTTCTTAACCTGAGCACACCTTGGCACGATGATACTTTTAGAGATAATTTATCTTTCACTTAATAATTCACATCAGTTTAGTGTTAATACACTTAACTCTTATGTCTATCTCACTATATTCCATACCCTTAGTATTGATCCCCCTAATTCATTCAACTTTCTTGAATCACTTAATTTCTAATACTGGTCAATTTCACTTATTTACAACATCTCCAATCAATTTTTTCCTTCGACCATTTTTAGGCCTTAATCATCACAATACAAAAGCGAACGACTCTTTCTATCATCTAACTTCTCATATAGTATTATAATGACATCACTATAATAATAATTGTAATGCTTGAAGTCAAATAGAACTATACATTGATCTCATGTTCCTATGAACTCTAAAATATAAGCTTTAAGCATGTCCCTGATAGTTAAGACTGTCAGCAAATTAAAACCTTCGGTCACTTGATTCTACATTCTTAGCTGCTAAATGATGTTCCGACGTATTCCTATTAGGATACATAACTTACGTTACCATTTGTACTTTTCTAACAATTCTCTTTGCTCTATCACCTTTATCGATTACATATACTTCTTATTTCAATCACAATGTATCATTCTTCCTATTCGAACCTAAAATTTAAATCTGTTTTCAATCTCTCAATAAGGTTCACAATTTCTGAATCTTCAATTTGGGTTTTGTTAATCCTTTCATATGAAACTGATCTTCAATTCTATAGCAAATAGTACTTTGATTTGCTCAAAATTCAACTCCATATTATGTGCTCCTTATTACACTAGATCTGACCTCAATATCTGAATTCATGCTTCACTACTACTGGGATTTCTACTTAATGCATCAAATATAATACTAACTTTACTGGGAAATACTTATTTGTAGAATCATAGTCTTTCAGTACTTCTGTCCACTGTCTCAGTCTCGTATTCAATTATCTTAACTCAATAATTACCTCAAACTTTAATGATCTGTACATGTATATATATCCAAGATGTTCCTATACATTTACTATCTTCAAACTTTCAAAGCGATCACTACCGTAGTAGTTCTAAATCATGTATTGAATAGTCAATTCCAAGGACTTTAGTTGTCTCCATACATATGAAATCACTTTATTATACTACATTGGATTTTATCCAAATCTCTTATACAATATCATTATATACTATAAAATCTCCAAATCCATACGATATAATTAATATCAGTATAATTCCTCAAAATTCTCTTTACTTTCATTACTCATATGATTTACACGTTTTTCTTCAAGCATTCAACTATTCTTCTCAACTTTTTCAATAAATTTAATATATCATCAAATTTTTCTTGGATTGCTTTAATCTTCAATACCATAGTACTGCCGAGGCAATTGTTAACTCAAACAATTATTATCAAACTCCATGTGCCCCTTAATTAGTTCTCGTAATTCCTTAAGTAACTGATTCCTTAATGAGGAAATATTATCTCTTTTTATTCTTAGCTTCTCAATTGACTTCCTTTCTTGAATTATTTTATCAATTCATTCAATTTCCTCTGATTTTACATTGAATTATTCTACTATCTGCTCATTTATACTAACTTCTCCACATGTTTCAAATTATTGTCCATCTTAACTTCTAGTGTTGTAGTACATTCATCAGGTCAAATTTGTATCTCCAGAGCGTATTTACGCAGAATATAACATGGACCTATATACTCCTCATAGAAGTAATTAATTTCTCCTTAAATTTAGGAATTCACTCATATAGTTGGATGCTTTACGTCAAACATAATGCATACACTCTCAATAGCCTATTCTACATTTCATGCTTGTGTTTCTGTCAGAAATAGGACTCCAATATTCACCTATGAATCATTACAGATTCATTTCTATTATGACTTTTCATTAATCGTTCTTAACATAGACTATCTGATCTGCTTAATCTAATTCAGTGAAATTATTCTTAGAAAGAAGATTTCTTGCTACTATCATCTATACTATTCATGCAATCTTTATCAATCATCTATTATCATCATCACATTATCAGCCATCCTTAATATCTCAGAAAGACCAATTTCTATTGTTCTTACCAGGTCATACATTCTAATTACCAAAACTCAATGAAGTAGTAAACATGATTACTGTGGCATATACTTCGGTAGGCATCATTAAATTCATCCCATTTTGTCCACATATTTATCTCCAGCAATTCACTAATTTATATCTTACACAATTGATACTTTGATTTTCATTGATTCTGGACGAAATTTTTCTCTTTATCTTTGAATTTATTTCTCATTGTAACATCATCAACAATCTTAATTCCACTAATATCTTCTTGTGCCGGGTCATAACTCTTATCACAGCAATCAAACAATCATTCTAACTTCCAAGTTCAACCTTTCAATTCTACTTTGCTTGTACACCTTAAATCTAGTCATTTCCACCTATGTCTCTATTTCTTCTCAGTCAATTCATGAAAATATTTTCAAATCCACATCAATTCAGGTACATATCCACAACAAAATTTCGTCACCATATTTACTAACATAACCATAATTACTGCATCTGTGTCTAACATATCAGACTATGTAAAATCCACAAACTTTCATTTTCTCATATCATGAAAGAGTATCATTTTTCTCACTAATTCTACTTGACACATATTTCAACAATTACCCATGTAAGACCCTAATTCTGGGCTTTGATATCGCAACTGTTGGACCCCGATTCTGGAGCCCAACTTTAATGTCATAGAAAAATGTGTGCTTGTGCTTGTTACCATGGATGGTTATTCCAATTAACCCTCATTAGTCATCCTCAGTTCATCTTCCTAAGATTAAGGGAGCAGATTTACCCCCTAATCAAATATCATGTAAGGATGGAAGCAAAACCTAGTTTTGGGTAGAT
>JANZLD010588718.1:0-13993 GCA_026413575.1 Erythroxylum carthagenense
ATACCACCCTCGTGGGTCGCGGGCTCGGATATCACCATCGATATCGGGTTCGGGACTTGCGGGAGTGGGATGCTACATAAAAAATCTCAATATTCAATTCAAATATTACTAGTTAGTACTACATAAATAGACAAACTTAAAATTTAAACAAAATTTATACGTACATAGTTATTTTGTGCTTCTTTTGACATCCACCCTTGATCTTCTTTATAGTGAGTGAGTTTATATAGTGTAATCCTATCACACTCTTATCCATGTTGTTCATTTTCAGTCTGTTTTATGAAAAAATTGAAAACAAATTAAATAATATTGTATTTACTAATATAATTATAACTTCTAAACAAAAAACTTACATATTCATTTTGTATGACAACAAATGATTTGAAGTCTTAGTTATGAGGTGTTTTCATTTTTCCTCTATTAACTTTGGCTTTCTCACACTTTTCCTAAATAAATAAAAGAAATAGTCGTTAAATTGTGTAATAAGGTTAATAGAAGCAAATGTTAAGAGAAAGAAGTCAATCCTTAAAGTTGGCAGAGGCCTAATAATCACACATTTGGCTCCAATTTTCTAGAGACATTCGTTTGAGAACATGTCTTCTTGCCTTCTCATTATAAGGAAAATATTTGTAGTATTTATGTAGACGATAATGATGATCCTTCCCCCATTGTTTTAACAGTGAAGTCACACAGCTTAAAACTTCAAGGTTGTCGATATCGACGATATTGAGCTTCTTCTATGAACAACAAGTAAAAGTGAAATCATTCTTTAAATAAGTAAAAAATGCATATTATTAAATAAATTAAAAATTACCAAAACTTTGTCCAAAACATTTTGTAGCTAGTTGTCTTCCTTCAACTACTTGACATGCTAAAGGCAAGACAATTCAATCCTAGCAATGACCCCTAACTTATTGGACAATTTTGTCGATTGGATCTTGTCAACAAGACGACCTTGTGAGTTATCAATATGTACAGACAACTTGTTATTCATTGCAGCATTCATGCGTTGCAACTCAGAACCTTTAGTGGTACCTATACCTCATTTTCTTATGTTGGTATTGGATCATGATAACAAAAGAATAATGATAAGAATAATACGCTTAAACAAAACTCAATTATGAACAATTCGCATAAACGTAATTCAAATATGAACAATATGCATAAACAAAACTAAAAATTCAACATTCTGCATGAACATAACTCAAATATCAACATTCACATAAACATAAGTAAAGCATCAACAATTCGCATAAACATATCTCAAACAGCAACATTCCACATAAACATAAACCAAACAAAAACATTTCTCATAAACATAACTAAAACAGCAAAAATACGTATAATCATAACTCAAACATCAACAATACGCATAACTATAACTTAAACATTATAAACAATACTTTTTTTACTACAAAACAATTCGGAATTAGGGATGAAAAATTACCGACGGAAACAAAACCGTTGCAAACTATGGATGGAAAATCAATTTATGTTGGTAACATTGTCAGGAAAAATTTCATTTAGCGACGATAATAATATCCATCGGTAAATATAGAGGGAAATCATCTCAAAAAAAATTCCCACGGACTTTAGTGACGATATAAAATTCCCATTGGTAAAGAAGTGGGAATTGTTAGCGGAATAAAAAAGTTTTGAGTTTACCAAAGGAAGAATTTTTGTCGGTAAATTTTCAATGTAAACATCATTGTTTGCTTAAGCTTTAGTGTTTTAAATAAAATGAAAACGATGCCGTTTGGCATCGTTTTCGTTTACATTTAACCCACCTAAAAAACCCCTCCCCTTGCGTCTTCTTCTTCGTTTTTCCTCTCTCCTCTACATTTTCTCAAGCGTTTTTCCTCTCTGTAGTTTCTCTGTCGTGGACTCCTCTTCTGCTCATCAGCATTTGTCTTCTCTACCCACTGTCATTATGTCCTTCGGTGAAGGTATTCTTGCAACCTTTCATCTCTATCATTTCATATGATGTTGAAAATATTTGGGTATTTAACAACATTTGTTTATTTGGTTATTTTGTGATTGGAAAACAATTTTAATGTATAAATTTTAGTGATAGAAGAGACAAGACGTGATTTTGGTCGTGATGTTGGGATGGATTTTTGATGTATGTAAGGTGTTTGATGAATTGCCTATTATGTTGATGTTAAATGATGAGAGTGTTCTGCATATTCTGCGTATGTTTGCTATTGATTCTGTTGCTAAACCAACATTATTTAGAAGATGGTATTTGTTAAATGGAAGTTTGAAAATTTGATTCCAACAACTTGACACCTCTTGATCTTTCCCTATCAAAGGCATAACTTTGTTTTTTATATAGTAGAGCACATGCTTACTTGTTGTATAAAGAAAATGAAAGAGAAAAGGGGACCCAGGAATCTTGTCAAGAACTTGTGCTTTATGTCGATTGGCTAAGAAAAAAACTTTAAATAAACATTTAGTGATTTTTTTAAAACTTATTTAAATTTTATTTTTGATAACTTAAATTGTGTAATTTAATTTGTTATTACATAATTGATTAATTGTTGATGAAATACCAGTTTTATTAAGGTTGAAAGAGTATTTAAATTATTAGGGTTAATTTTGATTATTATAATTGATAATACTTTTTTGTTAATTATATTTAAAATTTTGATATATAAATAATACAGAGAATTCACGCACTTTTTTTTGGAATAATTTACCCTTCTTTTTATATTGTTTTAAGTTAAATTCTCTTAACGATAGTCGTGTCGATTATCAAAATGAAAATTATAATTAAAATATTCTATAATATTCTGTATGGTTTTACGGATAGTTTAAATAGAGCAAGTCGAGATTGATTTGATCTAGTAATATTTTTAACATTACTCCCACTAAAAGTCCACATATTTCTACTTCAAAATAAACAAATTATTTTTTTGATTTGCTTGCTTTAATATATTAACAATATAACAAAACTATTGAACAACTGTATTATATTAAATACGAAATATTCTTTTTCGCAGGCCGTATATTGTGTTAAGAGCGTCGCTCATCCTTCTTCTTTGTAGTATGGAGTTGCCCGTTCATCCAGGTATGTCATCCAACTAAAGTCTACCATATTTATTGCTTTAATAATACGATTCTGATGCGTTTGAGTTTTGTGTGAATGTAAAGGAGATCTTGATTTTCTGTTGTTGTTTAGAATATTCTTATAATCATTGAAGAGTTTTTATGTTCTTTTTTAAAAGTATAAGTACTTAACTATATGTAGAATGAGTTTGAGATCTTATGGATGATTTGAGGCATAACTAAGTTCCTAGGATAATATATAGGCTGAAAACTCGTGATGTAGCTCTCGTGAGGCTTATTGGTGAAAAATTCCACGAGCCTAGGAGTCATAGTAAGAACTTGCTTTCTTAATTTACGGGTGTAATCAATGCCACGTACCATAGTATTGAAATCAATTATAGGTGATTAATTTAAACGTAAATACTTCAACTTCAATGTGATTAATTCAAACTTAATATTAACACAAGAAATTCATAGGTTTAATAGACAAGACAATTGTTTGCATAATAAACCGTTATTACAGTATATAGGCTGGAAACCCGTGATGCAGCTCCCGTGAGGCTTATCGATGAAAATTTTCACTAGCCTAAGAGTCACAGAGAGAATTTTTTTCGTTTCACAAGTGTAAACAATGTCACATACTATAGTATTGAAATCAATTGTAGGTGATTAATTCAAACATAAACATTTCAACTTCAACGTGATTAATGCAAACTTAGTATTAACTCAAGAAATTCATAGGTTTAGTAGACAAGATAGTTCTTTGCATAATAAATCGCTAGGACGACGTATAGGTTAGAAACCCATGATGCAGCTCCCGTGAGACTTACCGGTGAAAAATTCCACGAGCCTAGGAGTCACAGCAAGAACTTGCTTTCTTGATTTACAGGTGAAAACAATGTCACGTACTATAGTATTAATATCAATTGTAGGTAATTAATTCGATTGATTAATACTTAGGGGATGTTATGTAAAGTTTAGATGTTTTTTAGGTGGTCCACTATAATAGCCCAGGTCACTCGCTTACAGATATTGTCCACTTTGGGCCTTGGTCCAGCCAAGCCCTCAGGGTTTTGCTTTCCCTGAGAACTTCCCAAGAGGTCACCCATCCTGGTACTACTCTCGCCCAAGCACATTTAACCTCGAAGTTCGGATAGGATCCGGTGCGCTAGGCCATAGAAAACGCGTCTATAAGGGAGAGATATTCGTACCCTTATAAGGCATACTTTGTTCCCCTCTCCAATCAATGTGGCATCTCACAATCTCCACCCCCTTAGGGCCCGACCCTCTTTGAGGTCCAGTCTAGCTGGCACAATAGTTTAGGTACCGGCTTTGATACCACTTCTGTAATAGCCCAGATTACCCGCTTACAGATATTGCCCGCTTTGGGCCTTGGCCCAGCCAAGCTCTCACAGTTTTGCTTTTTCTGAGAGCTTCCCAGGAGGTCACCCATCCTGGTATTACTCTCACCCGAGCACATTTAACCTCAGAGTTTCGATGGGATCCGGTGCATTATGCCATAGAAAACGCGTCTGTAAGGGAAAGTCCAACTCTCCAACCAGTCCTATCGACTCGGGATCTAGCTTTGATACCACTTCTGTAACAGTCAAGATCACCCGCTCACAGATATTGTCCGCTTTGGACCCTGGCCCAGCCAAGCCCCTTATAACAGCTCAGGTCACCCGTTTACAGATATTGTCTGCTTTGGGCCTTGGCCCAGCCAAGGCCTCACAATTTTGCTTTCCCTGAGAACTTCCCAGGAGGTCGCCCATCCTGGTACTACCTCGCCCAAGCACATTTAACCTCAGAGTTTCGATGGGATTCGGTGCATTAGGCCATAGAAAACGCGTCTGTAAGGGAGAGTCCAACTCTCCAACCAGTCTTATCGACTTGGGATCTAGCTTTGATACCACTTCTGTAACAGTCCAGATCACCCTCTCACAAATATTATCCACTTTGGACCCTGGCCCAGCCAAGCCCCTTATAACAGCTCAGGTCACCCGCTTACAGATATTGTTCGCTTTGGGCCTTGGCCCAGCCAAGCCCTCACAGTTTTGTTTTCCCTGAGAACTTTCCAGAAGGTCGCCCATCCTGGTACTACTCTCGCCCAAGCACATTTAACCTTGAAGTTCTGATGGGATCCGGTGTGTTAGGCCATGGAAAACACATATGTAAGGGAGAGGTATCCATACCCTTATAAGGCGTACTTCATTCCCCTCTCAAACCAATGTGGGATCTCACACTCTCCACCCCGTTAGGGCCCGACCCTTTTTGAGGTTTTATAATAGCCCAGGTCACCCGCTTACAGATATTGTCTGCTTTGGGGCCTCGGCCCAGCCAAGCCCTCACGATTTTGCTTTCCCTGAGAACTTCCCAGGAGGTCACCGATCCTGGTACTACTCTCGTCCAAACACATTTAATCTCGAAATTCTGATAGGATCCGATGCGTTGGGCCATGAAAAATGCGTCTGTAAGGGAGAGGTATCCGTACCTTTATAAGGCGTACTCCGTTTCCCTCTCCAACCGATGTGGGATCTCACATCCACATTCAATGAAGCCCATGAGCTTCGAACTACAATACAGGCATTGGCAACTAAGTTGCAACGGTAGATGAAGTACATAGCCCAATTCTATAATGAGATAGATGAGTTGAAGGGCAAGGGTAGCACCTTATCGCAACATTCAGAGCATCCACATTCACCAAATAAATAATGTAGTTGTAGTCACCAAATGAATAGTTGTTAAATACTTATTGTTGTACAAAATTATTTTTTATTATCAATTAAGATAATTTTTACTTGACATCATCAATCATCTTTTTATTTTAACAAATTAAATGTTAAAAAATCAAAATATTATCAACAAATAACTTATAACTATCTAGATTATGCATTAATAATAAGATTATCAAATAAAATTAAATGTAGGGAAAAATAAAAAAATAGTATCAATATATTTACCGACGGAAAAACAAAATCTGTTGGTAAAATGTAATCAATTTACCGACGGACAACTAAGTTCTATCGATATAGTTAGTCGCGAATTTACTGACAGAATTGCCAAATTCATCGGTAAATATATCGACAGAGAAGCCTTGTTCCTTCGTCACTAAATTTACTAACTGAAACAAACGTTCTGTCACTAAATTTACTGACAACACAAAATTGCCGAACCCATCGGTAAATTAGCGATGGAAAATATGTGCTTTGTCAGCAATTATTACCTAAGATTGTTTCTCCGACGACTTGTCCGTCGGTAAATTCCATCGCTAACTTGGCTTATCAACAAAAATCTACACATTCCATACGTAATGTCCGTCGCTAAATCTCATTTTCCTTGTAGTGTTTTACCTTCAATCATCATGCTCAAGATCTTGAAAATCATCATCATTAATTACATTTTCATTCGACTCTTCATCACTATTATATTCATCTAAAGTATCATCATTGTTATATAATTCATACTCAATATAATCTTCATCTCTTTCTATGATAAGATTAGCTTGTACTTCATCCACTTGTACTATATTGGGATCAACATCTCTTTTATGGAATGATGATATATCTGCATCCTCTATTTGAATGGCTTCATTATTTAACTCCGATTCAATCTCTTGATATGCTTCATCATCATCCTCACTCCTTAGACCATTATCCCTTTCACAAAAATTGAAGAGATTTTGGTGTTGAAACTTTTGAACAACCATCCAATTGCTAACAACCATCCAATTGCTACCCAATACAGTATCGTTGAGGTAGAATACTTGATTCACTTAACTTGAAAGGACAAAAAGTTCATTATCATACCATGTCTTACTAATATTGATGCCATTAATATTTCCATTCACTTTTATGTTAGTAATTTTAAACCATTTACACTTAAATAGAACAACTTTTTTATCCTTGATGTAATGTAATTCTATTATTTCAGAGATGACATCGTAGAAATCAATAAAAAACCGTCATGACATCCGTCAACAACAACCTCACAATTTTGGCTTCTAAGTCGACTGCCTCAATCTTCTATGTGAAATCCATCTTTATTAATAATGCAACTTATATATTTTTTCCACACATATGAGGCCCACAAGCTAAAGAATATAATGTTGTTGTTGCCTCTTGCATGTTAAGGTTAAGTAATCATATCATCTACACGACAAAATATAATTAGAAGTTAATCTAAGATAAAAATTGTCATAAGTTCATAATATTCCATCAGTATATAACTTATTTAAGTCCTAAACCATAATGAAAACTTAATCTTATGTCTTTCTTCAATATTAACAATCCATTTGCTTCAAATTGAATCTTTGTGCTCTTTATTTAAAAAAGTAAGTAAAGATCAGGAATTTTAGATTGAATCACAAATTTTAAGTATGAAATTTTGAATCAAAAGTAAGATACATACTCCATATATATATCAACTCCCTTGCAATTGTTCAAAATATACCAATGGGTAATTTTAAATTCGTCTTTAATTAACTCTACACATTTTCCGATACCAAGTGGCCTTACTTTTTGGAAGAAAACTAACAAGCCACGATCTTGATCAAAATCAAAGTTATGTTTTTGTCTATTAAATCTTGTCTTGACATCATTTAAGTAAATCGAACAAAATGTCAAGCATTCATTTACTATATAAGCCTCTGCAATAGACCCTTCAAGTCGAGCTCTATTACGTACATAACTGTTAAGAGAGCAAAAAAATCTAAACAAAATATAAAATATTAACAATTGATAATAACTAATAACTTAAAAAAGTAAAAGTTAATATTAATTACCTTTCAATAGGGAACATCCATCAAGATTGAACCAGTCCACAAAATTTTGTTTCGTATGGAAAGTGAATTGCCAAATACACCATAACTTCAAAAAATGATGGGGGAATACTAGTTCTAGCTTACATAAAGTTAAAGTTATGTCTTTTTCTGTTTTGTCAAGTTCTTCAACTTGAAGTGTCTTGCAACATAATTGCTTAAAAAATTCACCTAGTTGACCCAAAGTTACAAACACGTCCTTTAGCAAACACCCACATATTCTAATAGGAAGTAATCATTGTAGAAGTACATCACAATCATGACTTTTCAACCTCGATACTTTTCCCTCTTTAACATTCACATAACGGGCTATATTAGATGCATACCCATCAGTAAACTTGACTGATTTAAGAAATTGACAAAAAGTTTATTTTTGATATGTTGTAACTAGCGGGTGGAATAATATATGACCCATTATGTCTTCTTTTCAAATGCATATTTTTTCTTATATTCATGTCTTTTAAGTTTAATATAGCCTCACAAATATTTTTTCAATATACATCACATCAAGGTTACGCCTCAATAGCAATTCCTTCCATTATGAAAAATTGAAAAATATGTTTTTTATTCCAATTAAGCTTAAAAATACTTCGCTTTCGCCTTCTATTACTTGGGTGTTTGCTATGTGTAATGTTATTCAAATGTAATAGCTAGTAAACCACATCATCACTAGACAACTGCAAAGGAGCTTCACCCAATTCTACTTTGCTATTAAACAATTTGCTTCTTTACCATCTATGCCTATGTTCCAAGTAACGACGATGTCCCGTATAACATATTTTACTTTATAACCTTATTGAATAAGTTTGATGGTTACACATAGGACAGGCCATATACCCTTTAGTACTCCATCCAGAAAAATTCCCATAAGGTAGAAAATCATTTATAGTCCACAAAACAACTGCATCCATTATAAATGTTTCACCTTCAATAACATCACAAGTTTCTAATCCAACCTCCCATAGATGGTTTAAGTCATCCATTAATGGTTGCATGTATACATCGATATCCTTACCAGGAGTAGTAGATCCTAAAATAAGCAAAGACGATAACATAAAAGACTCCTTCATACACTTCCATGGAGGTAAATTATATGGAACTAGAATTATTGGCCACATGCTATAAGAAGTATGCATATTACTAAAAGGATTAAATCCATCTAAGGCTAAACCAAGTCAAACATTACGACAATCCTATGCAACTATGGAAACTTCCCATCAAAGCCTTTCCATGCCATTGAATCTACTGGATGACGTATAATGTTATCATCAATGCGTTTCTCTTTATGCCACCTCATATTTATGACTGCTTTTGATAACATAAAAAGCTTTTGTAGTTGTGGTTTGGAAAATAGTTCAAGATTTTATGCGGTATCTTTTTCCCTCTCCCATCATCCACTCGCCACCTTAATGTACTACAAATGGGACACTCTTCAAGATCTTTACTGTCCTTCCAAAATATAGCACAATCATACTTACAAGCATGTATTAATATATATCCTAATATAAGGTCCCTTAATAATTTCTTTACACTATAGTAAGATTTGAGTAATTTGTGTCCAAAAGGTAATGCATCATTGAGCAAGTCAATTAACATGTCAAAATACTTGTTACTCCATCTATTATATACCTTCAAATGCAACAACTTAATAATGAAGGATAGTTGTGAGAACTTCGAGCACCCTAGATACAATTCTTCTTAAGCAACTTTTAATAACATCTCACAAATCTCATAATTACCATCATCATTAATATCACAATCTTCTACATCATTATTGTTACTATCATCAACACGTGTATTAACACTTCTACTACAACTTGCTTCCATACGTTTTCCAATGATAAAGCCATAGAGTGTAGAAATTTATCTATGCCTCGGATTAGCAAGTGATTATATACCACATCTTGACTTTGAATGTCGACATTTAAGCATTCTATGCATGGACAACGAATACGACATTCATCACTCATCTGATCTTTTACGAATTATATAAGACTCTTAACTACTTCTTTGTATTCAGTGGATTATTTTCAATGAGACATCCAACTTTTGTCCATCTAGCTATATAATTAAAAGCAAATAACTAAATTATTAAATGCAATCCTCATTCTATATACCATACTAACAAATCAAGACAAGTTAATAGTTCTCGATTAATCAGTATAAATACATAGACTAAGTTTGAATTAAAAAAAGCAATAAAGTAAGTGGTGTTGTTTACACCAATGAATCGAGAAAGGAAATTCTCACTGTGACTCCTAGGCTCATGAAATATTTAACCATTAAGCCTTATAAGAGCTGCATCACAAGTTTCTAGCCTATATACCATCCTAGGGATATGCCTCAAATCATCCATAAGAGATCAAACTCATTTTGCAATACTTATGTAATTCATATATCTACTCATCAATGATTCAAACAAAACACAAACTACAATACTTAAACTATTAAAGCAGAACATAAAAACTCATCAATAATTCTAAAAATATTGCAAACAATAACACAAAACCAAGATCTCCTTTGCATCACATAAAACCCAAACCCAAATACTCGTACTATTAAAGCAAAACTTATGGTAGATATTAGTTCGACAACTTACGTGGATGGACGGATAGCTACAGACTACAAAGAACAAGGACGAGATTAGACAATTATCGATGTTCTTTAACACAAAACATGGCCTGCAAAAAAGAAAATTTCGTATTTAATATAATAAGTTTGTTCATAGAGTTGGGTTTTAGGACTTAAAATGTAGAAAATGCTTGTAACTATATGATAGGGCTTAAGATGAAATTTATATGCTTAGAATGAATCTTAATTAGGACTTTAAAAAGAAAGAATAACAAACACTTAAAATGAGTTATCCCTATCCTAAAAAAGAACAACAAACAAAAAGAAAGACTTTTTTTTTATATCCTTTTCTTTTAAGTATTAAAATTCGATTAGACATGTAAACTCTATTTACACATTCATCTATACATATTTTTCAATTAAGTATTAAAATTCCATTAGACATGTAAACTTTGAAAACAAAACATTACACCTTCCAACCTTCTTTGATTACACCTATGTTTAATTTTAAAAAACCACATTACATGTATGTTTAATTTCCAAAAAGAACTTTAACCTTATAATACTCAATTCTAATTCCAAGCTTTTTCCAATAACTTTGAATATGATTTAGAATGTAATACTAAATTCCAATACTAATACTAAATTTAATTAATTAAAAACTTAAGCTCCCATTTACAATAATAAGCAACAAAGTTAATGTGCTTTGATGTAATCTAATTAAGAAACAAATTACTTTAAAAGGTAATTCATTCTCTATCAAAACAGAACACTAAAAACTTATGAGAACTTTCATCCAATCAAAACAACCAATGTTATCACTCAACAAAAAAGAATAGACACTGAACAAATAAGAATAGAACATAACCAATAGCTTACGTTAATAAAGTTTTAATGACTTTGTGGCAGTGATGGGCACAGGATAGTTTGTGAGTGATGAAAACTTTGACAGAGAGTGAGAAGTGAGAGGAGTATAATCTGAGAGTGACATTAGAGATTCAAAGTTAACTTCAGTCGAACATCTTATAGGCAGTAGTAAAACAAAGTTCCTAACACATTTTCACTTAATCAACATATTCACCGCATTAACATATCGACAACAAACATAGGCAGAACAAAAATACAGAGGAATAAACACACCAAAAAGTTTAACAGAACTTTCATCGAACATCAAATATGTAGTACTCAAACAACTTCCTAATCCATATTCACCTTCAATAAGCCCATACATTACTGATTACACAAGTCACCATCTTCATTACTATCACATAACATAATCACCTTCAACCAATACATAACACACACCGACACAACATAACTACATCAAAACAAGATACACACAACAACACCAACAAAACATAAAGACGAAAAATGCAAGAATGAACACAACCACATCAAAAGGGTAACCAACAACACACAACTAAACTTACCTTAATGTACGACGACGAGGACGAAGGATTCGAGAGGATATGATGGCGAGAAGAAAGGTAGAAGACAAATGCAGCACAGGTAGGGGTCGAAGAGATGGCGTCGTTTTTTTTTAAACCCCAACATTTGGCGATGCATTTCGAAAATGTTGCCAAATGTATGTACACAATAAAATGTTTAAAAAAGAAAGGAAACGACATCGTTCCTTACACAACAAACAACATCATTTTTCTTTTATATTTTGAAATGTTTCAACATTTGGCGACTATTTTTAAAAACGTTGTCAAATGTATATACAACATCAACCTTTTAGTGACGTTATGCAGAATTCATCGCTAAATATCATATTTGGCGATGAATTTCTAAAATAGTCGCCAAATGGTTTTGATTTTTATATTTTCCAAATTTTTTGTAATATATAAAATATATAAAATAGTATAAAATTATATATAGTAAATAGAGTTTTATGACACCATTTTATATATTGTCAAATCATATATTTTAAAAGACATTAATAAGAACAATTAATTTATTTTAATTTATATATTTATAGAATTTTTCTAATATAAAATTTCTATAAAATGCCACCCAATTTAATATAGAATTAGTTTACGTAATAAAAAATTAATTTTGTCTTGTTTTCTTGTTTTCTTTATAAATTTTTAAAATATCATTGTTGTTAACTAAATTTATTTTTACATTTACAATCATTATCAATAATATTAAATTTGATTACTAAGAATAGCATATCAATATTTAATATTGATCTCCATTTTTTACTGTGTTGCAATTATTTTTTTAATTACATCGCAATAAATATAATTATATATAGTAATTAATAAATTTTATATTAATGTCATTACCAAAGGCCAAGTCAAATGGTAATGGCCCACCATTTCGCAACAATTTTTTAAATTGATGCCAAATGGTATATTTCTTTCGAATTAATTGAAAATGACATTGTTTTTTTAACTACAAACGACATTATTTTCTACTAGGTTATTAACACCAAAATGAACCTCTCTTCGTTTTTATGTTAGTCGTCATATTTCCTCTTCGTTCATCATCTAATAAACGTCGCCCCATCTGTTGAGGTCGTCTTTTGTGTTGTGGTTGGGATCGTCAAAGAAGCATCATTACTTGTGTTTCTTTTCTATTTTCAAGGCCTTTCCTTCTTATGCTCTGTTTTACTACCACGTTTTGTAGTTTGTATGAGTTTTGTGTTATGCTCATGCTGTATAGGTTTTTGTTTGTGTTTGGAAGATGGTGAATTGTGTTTCTGTGTTGGATGTGTATGGTTTCACCTCCCATGCTTGTTTGAGGAAAGCCTCCTAACTGTTTGATGAAATGCTTAAATGAAGGCTACTTCTACAACGGATGTTTATATACATATTTACATTTGATTATACCACTTATAGCACATAGATGTATCTATCAAAATGACTATATTTCAACGTGTAATGAGATTGTGATTACACATAACAATTGAAAGTCAAATGATCAAAACCAAAAATATGGAGAACGGTGTTTCTATGTTATATGTGTATGAGTCAACATTTTTTTTCAACCTTCCATTCTTGTTTGAGAAAAGCCTGCTAACTGTTTGATGAAATGTTTGTTAGAGAATGAAGGCTACTTCTGTAATGGATGTTTATGTACATATTTACCATATGATTGCTTTTACACCAAATGTCTACCACTTATATTATACAAATGTATCCATCAAAAAAATTTTATTTCAATGTGTTATGAGGTTGTGATTAGACATAACAATTATAAGTCAAATGGAGGAGCTCAAAACTAACAACCTATTACTCTTATTCTTAAAAGATCAAATCTTTTACCATACACACATTTGAATTTATTGAATATATATTTTATGAAAATATATAATGGAGTAGCTCAAAACTAACAAGCTAATTATTAAGATAAATTAAAGCGAAATCACAATTACACAATTATTTACATTAAAGGATTATGCAAGGGATGTTTTTATATATATAAGCAATCATATTTCGGAGCTGCAAGGGATGCTAATGCATTCCCTAAACATAGTGTTAAGTCAATCAAGACTTCACGTATTAAATAATTTTGATGATAAACAAAGAGAAATATATAAATGAAAAGTAG
>JANZLD010588752.1:0-13988 GCA_026413575.1 Erythroxylum carthagenense
GACTTGAGTCGCCCGTATGAAGCGCTTCCACGTAGAGCTATGCTCCGTGATTATGTGATTCGACTAAGCCTACGGGCCAGTTATGTGATTCGACTAAGCCTACGGGCCAGTTTTGTGATTCGACTAAGCCTACGGGCCGGTTATGTGATTCGACTGAGCCTTCGGGCCAATATTCTGATATGACTGAGCCTTACGGGCCAGTACTCTGTATATGTGAGAGGCACTTAGTCACAACAATAAGAACGAATGTGAGTCTCATTTGTATTGCATATGCATAATATGAATGATTAAGAGTAATGAATATGAAATGTTAAAGTGAATGTTAAATGTGAGATGTATGTGTTATGTGAATTATGATTTATGTGATTGGGTGAGCCATCAATAATGGTCTCTCATTGAGTTCGAAAAACTCATCCAAAATTTGCAATTATTTTTTTAGTATAAGAAGAATACCTCGTTAGGCCAACGGGAGTATGCTTACAGCATTCAAGTGAAGGATAGAGTTCGGGATTAGTTCGCGTCTGCATTGCATGTCTATATTTTTGTATTAAATTGTTTATTCCGAAATTTCCATACGAATCGAATTTTTTAATGACTCAAGTGTTTGTATTTGTGAAAGGGCCAAATGGCCATATGGGAATTTTGTAAATGGCATTGTATGATGGAAAAGGGCTTATGGCCCATTTGATTAGTGGCTTCCACATGTTTGTCTATAAAGAGGAAAAATAGATACCGAATTTTGATTGATCGAGTGCGCAACACACCACCCTCGCGGGGCACAGTCTCGGATATCACCATCGATATCTGGTTCGGGTCTTGCGGGAGTGGGGTGATACATTTAGGAGTCTCGAGCTCACGAGTGATTCAGAGCCTCAGGCTCAATGTTTAATAAGCCCCGTATCCCCTAAGTGGATAAGGGACAATTATCAATGAGCCCTATATGGGATAGTTTAGGCACTTGGTCACAACAAAGTAACAAATGAAAAGTGAGTCTTATGTGCATTGCATATGCATAATATGAATGATTAAGTGTATTGAATGTGAAATAAAGTAAAAGGTGAAATAAAGTGAAATGTATGAATTATGTGATATGTGACTGGGTGAGCTATGATGGTCACTCATTGAGTTCACAAAACTCACCCAAAATTTGTAAATAATTTTCAAGATCAGAAGAATACCCCGTTAGGCCAATGGGTGTATACCTACAACATTCAAGTGAAGGATAGGGGTCAGGATTAGTTAGTGTCTGCATTGCATTTTTTTCCATTTTTTATTGAATTGTATATTCCACAACTTTTTGGTATAAATTTGTATTCCGAAGTGACTTAAGTGTTTTGTATTTGTGAAAGGGCCCAAATAGCTATTGAAAATTTTGTTGATGGTTTTATGTTAATTGAAAATGTTTATGAATAAATGTGGGCCCAAATTGAGTATCGATTTCCGTGTATTGTGTTATTGATTTCAAAAAAATCTTATGTGGAATATTGAATGGTTGAGTGCTTTAGCACGCCAGGGCACAGACTCAGATATCACCTATCGATGTCGGGTTTGGGTCTTGCAGGAGCGGGGTGGTATAGATTAGCCCAGCTAGCATTGCTTGACTAATACCTTAGAAAATTGCTCTCGACTGATTAGGAGATTCTAATACCACCTCCTTAGTATAGCAATTCATAATAGCCCTATGAGCAATGAGTTAATCCACGCATATGATAATATTTATCTCCTTTAACTATAGTACAATTAAGTCTGATTCTAATTCTGCTTGATCAATTCGAATCAAGCACCTCTTACAGACTCCTTCTATAACTGTGGTACTACTATCGGTGTACTCACCTCAAATCTATACTTCAATAGTTTATCATAATGCAACCTAGATGCCAGATGCAATGCGATAAAAGAATACATAGGTCTAGGATCTAACAATGCAAATGCTTCAAAAGCAAAAATAAGCAACGCACCTACAATGACATCCGGAGAATCCTGAGCTTCCTTTCTAGTCATAGCATATACTCTGGCGTGGGACTGCGGTCGGTTACTCTGCATCTCAGTTCTGATCGTAGGACTTCCAAAGATCATTTTATCTCTACCACGACCTCTCTGTCTAGACCCACTAGCTCAGTTTTATTGGATAGCAGCTTCACTTACTAATCCCCCTCTCACACGAGACTAGGCTCTAACAACAACAGGACAATCTCTGATTCTGTGCTTAAGAGTGTCACATCGGAATCAAGCTCCCGATAATATCCAACACTCACCACCGAGCTTCTTCCCATAGTGCTCACAAGTGGGTAATTGACTCGTTACTGCTCCTCTTCCACTGTCAAATTGTATAAAAGTTAGCCCTCTGTCTGAACCCCGGCTGTCTAGATCTAGCCAGTGGTCGAAAGGATCTGTTCTGACATTTACTACATCTTCTTCCAAAACTACCCTGAACTTTACTGGGCCTCTTCATTTGGGACTCCTACCTATACTCTGCTTGTCCCTCTCTCAATAGTTGCTCAGTTTTAATCGAGGCAACTCTTAACCCAATGAAATTGCTCAAGTTGGTGATTACTAGCCTTATCCTGATCTCCATGTTTAGCCCATCTTCAAATCTCCTACATTTATCTTCCTCAGAAGGAATCAAGGCAGTAGCATACCCCATTAGCTCATTAAACTTGATTTCATACTCTGTTATTGATAATCTGTCCTGTTTCAGATTCAGAAATTCCTTCATCCTTTTGTCCATGTAGATCTTGGGCTTGTAATTCTCCTTGAAGACTCTCAAATAGTCTTCCCACTTCAAATTACAAGGCCTGGTGGTATTGCCTGGAATAATCTTTCACTATTGATACGCTTGGCCTTGTAGTAAAGAAACTGCAAAGTCAAACTTCTCGTCCAACTTACAGTCCATTTGATCAAAAACTCTCTCCATTCTCTCTAGCCATCCCTCAGCCTCTGCAGAGTCTGTACTTCTGTAGAAGTCCACAGCCCCCTGCTTTCATAGTTTATCATACCTCTTTTTCTTTCTCTTGGGAATTCTGGGAGGCACTCTCTCTGGTCGAGATACATAAGACTCTCTATTGAGTCCTACTGATTCTAGGTCAACTGACTGTCCTACTTGATCACCTATGGCAGATGACCTATAATAGATAATAATTTTGATTACTATCGGCATTTTTCATGATATTTCATGTCTAATATTCCTATATATCCTTATGGATGCCAACCATATTCTGATACCAAGAATTGTAACACCCCATTATTATAGAGTATATACCAGAACGTCCTGAGGACATTCCAGTACATAACCAATAATAATGGCATGTTAGAGCAATGATATTCTCTTATAAAACATCATAAAGAAAGATACAATAATTAACAACCAAGTTCCTCATTTCATTTCTTAAGACCCAAATATACATTTTAGTTTTACAACATCATCCAAATATATACATAATCAAAACTAATTATATAACACACTACATACTTGAGGAATTATACAAAAATTCTATCTAATCCTTTAGTCTCATCTAACCAACTTTTGAGCCATTTCTTCTATCCAAAAGGACAAGAACTATGCATTTTGTAGAGTCTCTCTGTCGCTAGTGTCCTTTCGTGGTCCTGAAATGTCAACTTTGCAATTTTAGTGAGTTTTGCAAACTCAGTGAGGTAACCATCTTCAATGGTTCACTCAACTCATACAACATATCAACACATGTAAACATATAATTCACGTCATTTCATTTATCGCGTAGCATCACTTATCATATTCAGTGTAACATCCCGTCCCCATATTACAGGTTAGGACCTAAAATTTCAATGCATGTAAGCTCAGAGAGAGATTAAGGAAATGCACTTTTCTTGCTCATGCATAATGTTAACTTATATGCACATAAATATTGAATGTTTTCACGTAAAAATTGGTACATGCATTCATTGACAACTTCCAGGTATAATTGATATTCAATGTGATTTTATTGAAAATGAGGAGTAGAAGGAGTAGAAAGAGTGATCTTGGTATAAGTTGTGATAAGGGAAGATTTAGAAACAAGATTGGTAGTGATCTGGAAAATGTTCACTGAATATGTTTCAGTCTTTTAGCCATAACGTTTTCTTTAGTTGTCCAAACAAGATGATTCTTGATTTGGATTAATCTAAAGATATATGGCTATATTTCGTATGAAGACGTCAAATTTCAGTTCTGTCTCTAAAAGTCTCAAAATTTCATGAAGTTAAGAATTTGGTGCAGTACGTTGGTGTAGGAATGGAAATTTCATCTTTGGATTTTAGGGGCAAATTTGGAATTTATATAAATAAATTTTAGCAAAGGTACTTTCTAGAAAGTTGTAGATTTCTCTTTTATCTTTACAAAGGTATATTATATGAAAAATTTGGATATCAGAGTCAAAAGTTATGATCCTTATAAGTGGAGACATTCTGGGCAAAAATTAGACGATAAAAAGCAGACGATAGAAAGTGAAAGGAAGAAAAGTGAACGATAGAAAGTGAAAGGAAGAAAAGTAGACGATAGAAAGTGAAACGAAGAAAAGTGAACGATAGAAAGTAAAAGGAAGAAAAACAAACGATAGAAAGTGAAAGGAAGAAAAGCAGACGATAGAAAGTGAAAGGAAGAAAAGTGAACGATAGAAACTGAAAGGAAGAAAAGTAGACGATAGAAAGTGAAAGGAAGAAAAGTGAACGATAGAAAGTGAAAGGAAGAAAAGCAGACGATAGAAATGAGATGAAGTTACTATTCATAGTTTGAATTTTTGCGTCTTAGTTTGACCGTCTCAGTTACTGTTCATCGTCTTAGTTGTAGTGTCATATTCTGTCCTATTTTTGATCCTTTTAGAGGCCAAATCATGCTTCAAGGTCTTCATGAAAGTTGGAGATCCCGAAGTCTTCTTTCCAATGGTCTAAAAACAAAATCAATCTGATATTTCTTGTGAAAGTTATGGAAATTGCGCCAAAACAGGTTCGTTATGATTGAGTTCATAAACATGGTTGCTTCCTTTGACCATAACTTCTTCTCTAGACCTCCAAATGATTTGATTCTTTAACTATTGGATTTTTAAGATGTTTCTCTACATCTCCACCAAAAATCATAGCCCTCTGACTCAAATTGAAAATGATTTAGTGAAAAAATTGGGACAGGTACAGTTAGTGTGCTCATAAGTATTATGTACTGGTGTTATTCTACTGAATATACTTCTGTATTTTGATGATTTCTGGAGCTCTACTGACCCAAATGAGATAATTTTTGAATTGTCGCATGGAGCTAAAAATGTTATGAAGAAATTGGAATCTAATTCTGTCTCTAAGATGTTTAATTTCTATATGAAAGTTAGGCATAGTGCACTGTTTTGGAGAGGAACAGTCCAAAAATGTTTGAGTCATATCTTCCAAATTAATGAACCAAATTGAGTAACTTTGGTGTCAATGGAAAGATAAAAGATATAGGAACACTTTTCTAGAAGAGAGTGGGCTCAAGTTACGTAAGTTTTGCCTTCTAATTAAATGTGAACAGTAAACCCGAAAGTTAGAGTTTGGAGAAAGATCTAAAATGGTTCATTGGGCTATGAAATTGGATTCAAATGGGTTATGGAGGTTTAAATCCCACAGACTAATGCTAGTTAAGTGAGTTTTGATAGTTGAATGTCTTGTGATGAAATTGATGGATTAATACCCAGGATAGTCATGAATATGCATTGTACACATTTCATTTCATTCATGTGCATTATTAAACACTTATGATTGTTCAAATTGTGATATATGTGTGTGTTATTTGTTATAGAGGAGCCACTGGAATGTCAACCTCCAGACATTGCTGGATCTTCCAAGCATTAGCTTCGGGAGAAACTTATGAGTCAACCTAGATGATTTCCTAGGATTAATTTGCTTTGAAATTGTTTGATGTGTTATCTTCCAATTATGAAGTATTTGTGATTTGATTGAATTCCGGGATTAAAGTCCGAGGAGTTTGTTATGTGGATATGGTATTGGAAGTGCTTTGTTTTGATATGAAATTCTGTATAATACGTGGATTCTCAACGAAAGTTTAATGCCAGACTTAGGTCCGATGATAATGAGTTTTTGATTAAATGTTGCATATGATTATCTAATATTACATAATCCCTATGTGGTGCATTTCATAAATGCATGCTCAGATAAAGGTGTTGTGATTTGAGTGGCCAATAAAGCGCTGCCACGTAGAGCTTGGCTTCGTGATATATGTTTTGTGTACAGAGCTCTGCTCTATAATTATGTTCCGACCGAGCCCTATGGGCAAGTAATTGTGTATACGTATGTGATGGCTACTAGGTCACAACAATAACAACGAATGTGAGTCTAATGCATATAACATTACAAGATTGAATCCAGTGAATTAATATTTGTGAATTATGTGATATGTACATTTGATCTGGTGAACTCATCAATGATGGTTCACTCATTGAGTTCGCAAAACTCATCAAAATTGCAACGTTATCTTTTCAGGACAGAGGGGTGATAAATGACCTTATGATTTATTGACAAGTTTTATTGAAAATTAGGAGACAAGTGGATTAGAAATTAGAGACAAATAGACTAGTTTTTAATAAGGGTCCAAATGGGACCATAGGCAGGGGACAAGTGGTAGTGACAAGTGTCACTACCACTCACCACTCCTCTCTCTCACAATTCTTTCACTTGAAAGACCAAGTTCACTATTTTTGTCTTTCATTTCTACTCTTGTCTTCATCTTTTTCATGGCTTTCTCTTCTTCTTCATGAATTTTGATTCAGTAAACCTTCATCAACTTTACACCTTGCTTTCATCTATCAATTGCTACCTCCATCTTGCCGCCTCTTTCATTCGTCACTAAAAACCTATCCCTACCACCTTTAGAAGATGAAGATCGTATGATGCTTAGGAGCTAGGGTTGAGTGATATTTTGAAGATTTTGGAGCTAAATCAAGTAGCTTGTTAATCTTTATGGGTAGTGTTAAATGAATCATGTATGATGATGGTTAGAGGTTAAATAGACATAAATGATATTTTATGTATGATGAACGTGAATGATGAAATGTGTATGTAAATGTCTAGTTTTTGTATACATATGATGATTAATGATTCATAAATTTTTATAGAGATGTTTTTGAGGTAAAATGATCATCATAATGGTGTTACGATGAGTGCAGAAAATTGATGATGAATGGGTACATGTATATGTTCTATTTTTGGTTAATGATCAAATATAGATCATGATTTGTTTGTAAATAATATTGAGTTGAAATGGAGTTGAGAATGAAGAGGAAATGAAGTAGAAAAAAATGATCTAGGTACAAGATGGGTTAGATGTAAAATGTTGGAAGTTATAAAATCTTGAAACTTGGAAGAGAGTGCTGGAAAATGTTAACAGTAGCATTTTCACTTATTAAGCATCTGTATTTTAGCCATAACTTGTTTTTTAGTTATCCAAATGAGATTATTTTTAATTTGGATTAAATTAGAGACATATGGCTACCTTTTCATGAAGACATTGAATTAAAATTCTGTCTTTAAGAGTCTCAAAATTAGACATGAAGTTGAGAACTAGGTGTAGCAAATCGGTGAATGAATGTATGTTTGTGTTAAGTTTTGAGAGTATGAAAACCATGAGTGATAAGTTGTATGTAGATGTTATGAATTATGAATTATGTATGGATGATGTTGAGCTGAAATTAAGGTATACTTAAAGAAGTTATCAACTTGAAATGATGAATTTTGAATATGAATTGTTTAAGACTTAGGAATGAGATATGTTATGGAAAAAGGGATAGGAATTCAAGAATGATGAAAATTAGTTGTAAGTGATGAATCAAATGAGTAGAGATTAGAGAGTTTAATGAAATCAAATTGGTAGTTGAATTGTTGTGTTACATTATAGGAAGTGAATTTGGGAAAATTTGGTGTGAAATTGATATATGTAGAAACTATTGGAAATGCTCTTGAATGAGTTTTATCTCTTCTATGTCCATTAAATGGACTTTAGGTCCCCTAAATGGACCTTATCGAGCTTAAAAAAATTCCCAACCTTGCCCACGTCCATTAAACGGACTTTAGGTCCACTAAATAGACCTTCATAAGTCTGAAAAATGTCCTAGCCTCGTTTATGTCCATTAGGGGGGATGTATGTCTACTTAGCGGGCATTCACGGGACACTTTTAGAAATTTGCAATTTTGACACTCTAGATGGAAAAATCTCTCTTTGGGGTCTTCAAAAAAGTTGTAGATCTCAAGTCCTCTTTGAAAACATCCTAGAATGACATTAATCCTACATCTATAGAAAAAGTTATGCCTTTTGTCCCCAAGATATGTTTGTTTATAGATGATTAACTTATTAATGTTTTTCCCATGGGATATTTAGGCTTGATTTTGATCTTGAATGAGCCTAGTTGATGTTGTATTGAGCTATTAAAGTAAGGAAGTGTACTAGGTGTTAAGGAATGATTCAAAGAATATGTTAATTGGTTATGAGACGAGCATTAAGGAAATGTACCTGACATTATCATTGAACATGCATTGTACATATTCCATATATACATATGTGCATAAATGAATACTTATAATTGTGCAAAGTTGTGATGTATGTAAATGTGTATGTATTTCATGATTTAGAGGAGCATTTGGAATGTGAACATCTAGACGTTATCTAGACTTCGAGGTAATAGCTTCTGGAGCGATCTATGAGTAACCTAGATGATCTCACTTAATTAATTATTTACTTAAATTCTATTTTAAATTATCTTATAAATGTGAAATTGGTTGATTGATTCCGAACACTGAAGGTCTGAGGGTTGTGATGTGTGAATGTGATAATTGAAGTGTTACTTGTATGTGAATGTGAAGAAATAAGTGTTACTCAACATTTATATTAAATGTTGATGATAAATGTGTTCTGAATGTGAAACTGAAATCTGATGATTGTTGAAAATATGTAAATATGATGCTTTCCATTATATGAATGTACAAAAGATAAAGGTAGCTGTGACTAGAGTTGCCAATATAAAGAGCTTAAAGCTCAAAGTGTGATAAGAGCCTCTGGCTTAGTTGTGAATGTACCCAGTATCTACTAAGGGATATGGGACATTATCTGATATAGCTCGGTATCCACAAGGGATATGAGCTAGTAAAAAGGCACTCGATCACAACAAAATAATAAATGAAAGTGAGTCTCATGTGCATTGCATTTATAACTGATATATGCTTTTTTAAATGAATGAAATGTACTGTTGACTTGTATTTGAATGAGAACATGAAATGTGTGAACAAAGTGCTATGCAATGCTACATGATAACAAGTGGAATGATGTGAATTATGTGGTTATATATGAATTGATATGTTGTATGAATTGAGTGACCCATCATGGACGGTTATCTCACTGAGTTCACAAAACTCACCAAAATTGCAATGTTGATATTTCAAGATCGAGAGAGGACACGAGTGATAGAGAGACTATACAAGAAGCATAGTTCTTGTACTTTTGGAAGGAAAAAATGGCTTAAAGGTCGATCAGCTAAGATTGAAGGACTAAATAGAATTTTTGTTTAATTCCTCTTGTTTGTAGCATATTTTGTAGTTAGTTTTGACATTGTACATATTTGGATGATAATGTAAAGCTACAATGTACATACTGTTTAAAAATGAAATGAGTAATTTGGTTTTTAAATATTATGTCTTTCTTTATGATGCCTTACAAGAGAATATGATTGCTCTAGCATGCCACTACTATAGGTTATGTACTGGAAATATCCTCAGGGCATTCTGGTATATACTCTATAGTAGTGGGGTACTACATAAAGGGGTAAGTTATATACAATTATATCAATTAGAGTTTATAATTAACTAATATAAACCTAGTTTATATATATGAAATTTATAATACTCATTAGGTGAATTATTGAACCAATAGTAAAATTATATACTTTTAGGTCTCACAGACATAGGGACATCTAATTGGTTAAACCTAGTTAAAATGTTCTTATGTTTTGTGATTTCTTTTATATTGCTTTTTTTTCTACAAGTTGTTTCCCAACATAATTCATTCTTATACTTATCCAACTAAAGTATTATAGGAGTCTCATATTACTTAGGTCATATCAGTAATGCCACTCCTTATCCTTGTTGTCTCTAAATGTTATAAGCTCACTAACTTTCACTAACTACATTGATAATATATTGGAAGGAAAATGGTGCATTAGTTAAGCCAAAAGGCATAACTAGATATTTATAGTACCCCAAATAAGTTTAAATACTATTTTGAAAACATTACTAAGATCCATTCTTAGCTATTAATAACTAACCCTCAAGTCAAGTTTAGAAAACACCTAAGCAACCCTTAACTTATTCGAGAGGTCTTCCACTATAAGTATGGGAAACTTGTCCATCACCATCTAGTTGTTTAAGTCCCTAAAATCTATACGTAATCTCTAACTACCATATTTCTTACCCACCAAAACAATAAAGTCTCTATAAGGGATGGTACTAGCTTGGATTATTTCTTTTCTAGCATCTCTTGTACTTGTTTTTCAATGAAATTCTTTTGAAGTGAAGGTTACCTATAAGTTTTGTTATTGATAAGTTGAGACCCCTCCAATAAAGGAATTTTATGGTTAAATCCCAACCTCAAAGAAGGCAATTTGTAAGGCTACTCAAATAAATTTGCATACTATATTAGCAGTGGTTTAATTGCATCAAGGAGGTCTCTAATAGTCTCGGTATGGATGACAAAAAAGGAAGAGATAAATGACTCCAGATTCTCTAAAGTGTGGCACACATGTAGTAGTTACAACTGTGGGTTATTAGTTAGAGCCCTTTTCATTTGCTTTCCCTTGATTTGCTTAGCCACAAGTTTGTAGGGTCCTCTTAAAATATATTTCTTCTTTTGATAATCAAACTCCATGGACAAGTTTATAAAATCCAGACCAATCCTTCCTATTGTTTGTAACCATTGAACTCCAAACAACATATTATAGCAAGCTAGTAGTGAAATCCTGAAGTCCCTTTGAAATTCAATGTTATGTAATTTCCACTTGAATTCTTTACATTAAGCCATAGTAACCAAGGAGCTTCCATCGTCAGATTAAGGAAAATGGTCATCACAAATGGAAAAATAGACACAAACTCTCCCACTGTTTAATCATATATGTAAGACATCCACTCTACAAAACACAATTTGGAAATGACGAAACCACAAACTGATAATTACCCACAAAATCAAACCACAAACATAGTTCGATAACCATAAAACTCAGTATAGAACAAAACCCACTTACCTCTATCGATGAACAAACAAAGATGTAAAAGGAAGAAGGGAACAAAAGCACCGGTTGGATGAAAGGAATTGAAGCACGACGTAGACGTAGAATGAAAATGTAGAAGGAAGAAGATGGAAAAGACGACGACACAGAGAAAAAGATAGCTAGGAGAAAATAAACATAGACGGATCGGGGGGTAAGCAGTAAACATTAACAAAAACCATGTCGTCTAATAACGACGTCATTTTCAATTTATAAAAAATGTTGAAGAAGAAGTTAACGATGTCATTTAAATTTTATATTTATCAACGAAATAACCCTTCCGTCACTAAATCACAGACGAAATCCAGTTCTGTCAATACACCCTGATTCGATTACATTTTATTAAATGCGACACAATTGAAGTAAAAACTTTACCGACATAATACAATTCCATTGGCAAACGACGACGTTTATTTTACTACCTATCATTCGCGCCTCTTTTACCTACAGTGATTCATATTCCGTCGCTATATATCCATCTTTACTTATGGATATTTTGTCCATCGTAAATTATCATATATTATGACAATTTCACTGACGGTATATGATTTTTTTCGCTAATAATGATGCCATTTAAATTTTATATTTACCGACGGAATAACCCTTCTGTCACTAAATCACAAACTGAATTCAATTCTGTCAGTACATCTCGATTTAATTACATTTTATTAAATACGATGCAGTTGAAGCAAAAACTTGACTGATGGAATACAATTCCATAGGCAAACGACGACGCTTATTTTGTCACTATCATTCGCACCTCTTTTAATGACGGTGATTCCTATTCTGTCACTATATATCCATCTTTATCGATGGATATTTTGTCCATCATAAATTACCATATATTACAACAATTTCACTGTTGGTATGTGATTTTCCGTCACTAATTTTCAATGGTATAATTTCTGTTGGTAATTTTCCGTTGGAAATCTGTAACTTTCTTGTAGTGAAAGGATTTCAAATTATCTTATTATCCCTAATAATAGAATGAAAATAAAACAATTCAAAGGGATAGAGAATCCATAGATGAGTTTATTCACTTTCGAGGTATCTATTCGTTTCGTGTTCTATTCCTTTGTTTATATTCTATCGCACTGTGTATCATTTAATTATGGATTATTTAACTATGTATCTTTTTTTACTATGCTTTAATATTAATAACTCCAACAAGATAACTCCAATAAATCTTGATCTTTGCTTCAATTTAATCTAACTTAAAATGAAAATGGAGAAATATCAAATAGAACTAGATAGATCTCGAAAAAATGACTTCTTATGCCCACTTATCTTTTAGGAGTATATTTAAATACTTGTTCATGATCATAGGTTAAATAGATCCATTTTCTTGGAATATGGAGATTAGAACAAACAATCTAGTTTACGAATTGTAAAACATTTAATCACTCGATTTTATCAACATAATCATTTTCTTTTTTTGGAAAGAATTCTAACCAAAATCATTTTCTTAGGTACAACAAGAATTTGTATTCTTAAATAATATCAGTGGGGTTTGCTGTCATTATGGAAATTCCATTTTCCCTCCTATAATTTACGATCAATTCATTAACTATTTCCTTTTTTAGAGGATAAATTTCTACATTTAAATTATGTATCAAATTGATTTGTACCTTATCCCATCTATCTAGAAAAAGTAGTTCAAATCTTTCGCTACTTGGTGAAAGATCCCTCTCCTTTGCATTTATTACGACTCTTTGTTTATCCGGATTAGCATTGGAACAATCTTATGATTCCAAAAAAAAGAAAATCCACTTTTAAAAAAGGTATGCCAAGATTCTTCTTCTTCCTATATAATTCTCATGTATATAACCAAGCCTTTTATTTATGATCAACATTTTCTTGGTTCTTTCTTAAGCGGATAGATTTCTATGGAAAGATAAAATAGTTTATAGAAGTCTTTGCTAATGATTTTTCAGCTAACCTATGTTTGGTCAAAGATCCTTTCATGCATTATGCTAGATATCAAGGAAAATTCGTTATGGCTTCAAAAGATACGCTTCTTTTAATAAAAAATGGAAATATATTTTTTCCATTTATGTCAATATCATTTTTTGTGTGCTTTCAATTGGAAAAGATCGATATAAACTCTATTGGACCCCATTTCTAGAGTCCAACTTCGGAGATATAAAATGTGAGCGTGCGTACTACCTTGTAGGGTTATTTCCATGGAATCTCAAAAAACATCATTAGTTCATCTTTATTATCATAACATCCCAAAAATTTTCCTATTTGATCAATGGATATACGACAATCCATTCTTATGTTTATGCCCTCAATCATCACTCATTTGTGTTTTCTCTACTAAGTACATTCCAAGTTCCATTCAAGCCTAAATGTCTTATAGAAAAGCACTATGATTCCAGCGTCCTATGTGACATCTGGATATGCCTCCCACAAGGGGGGTACCCACACCAATCAGAAACCTGAATCACAACTTGAATTCTTCATAAAAATTTTAGCTCTATTTCTCTAGTTTAATTTGAAACAAGAACCATCTCATTCGAAGCTCTACAAATTAAGATATGATTAAAATACCGAAGTATGTTTAGTAAAATAACCAATTCATGCTCTTCCAACCGATTCCCTCACCTTCTTGTTGGAGTTATGTAAATATAGTGCCCTGGAAAGCAAGTGTATTTACATGTAACTTTATCTTCTTCAGTTACAGTT
>JANZLD010588831.1:0-13972 GCA_026413575.1 Erythroxylum carthagenense
AGGTCATTTATACAAAACAAAGCTAGATCACTTAACTTCGGAAAATCATAACTCTCAATCCCGACATCGAAAAATAGAAAACTTTATGGCCACAGAAAACTCTCAACAAACACTACAAATTTCTTGTAGATCATTTTCTCAAATTTTGCCTAGATCAAAAGTCAACTGTCAATCCCAAAAGTCAAACTTCAAACAAATTTCATACTTAACTTTGACTGATCATAACTTCCACTCCCGATATCGAAAAATATCAAACTTTATGGCTACGGAAAGCTCTTGATAGGAGCTACAAGTTTCTTGAAGATCATTTCCTCAAATTTGGCTTAAATCAAAAAGTCAACTTTCTTAATTTTTCACATTCTCTTACTTTCTCTCTTTACTTTTCTACTTCCATTTCATTCGCCCATTCACTTAAACTTTCTTAACCTAAGCAAAATGACTCAAATGTCAAACCATCAAAACGAATCAATTCTTTTTCTCATCAATTTCCTTTAAATATAAATTCTTCTAATACACAAAACATACATTAAAACACTCATTCAAATTCATTTAATATTTCTAAATTCCATTTAAAGATCGGGGTCCAACATCTACTATGGCACATGTGGAGACAGTGTATGTTCCTTTGTTGAAGGAATTAGCCAAACTTCGGGTGACATTAAGGCAAGCTAAATCTGGGTGTATATTGGCTAATTTTAGAGTAAGGCCAGTGTTAAATGAGAAGATTAAAGAATTGCAGGCACAGGATAAGCATTTGAGCAAACTCAGGGAGGAGGCTAAGAATGGCAAACCTTCTGAAATAGAGGTAAAGGAAGATGGATTGATGGTGGTAGGTAACCGACTATGTATTCCCGATATGCAAGAGCTGAAATATGAGATTTTTGATGAGGCGCACAATGCTCCCTATGCAATGCACCCAGGGAGCACAAGAATGTATAGAGATTTAAAAGAGCACTTCTGGTGGAAGGGAATGAAGAAGGATATTACGAAATATACTAAAAGATGCTTATTGTGTTAGCAAGTCAAGGCTGAGCACCAGGCACCTTCATGCAGGCTTCAGCCTTTTTCTATTCCTGAATGGAAGTGGGAAAAGATTACGATGGATTTCTAGATGGGGTTGCCCAGAACCAACAGAAAATATGATGCAATATGGGATTGTGGATAGGCTAACCAAGTCAGTGCATTTCTTGCCAATTAAGCAGACAGATTCTTTGAATTCTTTGGCCAAGAAATATGTGGATGAAATAGTCAGGCTACATGGGATTTCGAACTCTATAGTTTCAGATAGAGATCATAGGTTCACCTCCAGATTTTGGGAAAGCTTACAGGAGGCTTTGGGAACTAAGTTGCACTTTAGTACAGCTTTCCATCCATAGACTGATGGACAATCAGAGAGGACAATACGGACTTTGGAGGCAATGTTGAGAGCTTATGTTATGAATTTCAAAGGCTTATAGGATGATCATTTGCTGTTAATTGAGTTTGCTTACAACAATTCCTATCATTTAGGAATTCAGATGACTCCTTATAAAGATTTCTATAGTAGGAGGTATAGAACTCCTATTTATTAGAATGAGGGAGGTGAAAGGAGGCTTTTAGGGCCTGAGTTGGTGCAAGTCACAGTCGATAAGATTAAATTGGTGAAACAAAGAATGAAAGCAGCTCAAGACAGAATGAAAAGTTATGCAGATGCACATAAAAAAGAGATGGAATTTGAAGTTGGAGACAAGGTGTTTCTTAGAGCTTCTCCATAGAAAGGGGTTTTGAGGTTCGGTAAGAAAGGCAAGCTTAGTTCGAGATATATAGGCCCTTATGAAATTATTGAAAAGATTGGGCCTTTAGCCTACAAGTTAGCTTTACCCACTGAATTGTCTAAGATCAACAATGTCTTTCATGTATCAATGTTGAGAAGGTATCGATCCGATCCTTCGCATATAGTTCAACCATCAAAGGTTCAGTTAAGAGAGGATTTGACCTATAAAGAGCAACCAGTGAAGATTTTGGACTCGAAGGAAAAGGTTTTGAGAAACAAGGTTATGAAGCTGGTCAAAGTCTTATGCTAGAGCCATTCGACAGAGGAGGCTACATGGGAGCCTTTGGAAGCCATGAAGGAGAAGTATCCACAACTCTTCAACGACTCAAGTAATAATTTCGAGGACGAAATTCTTTAAAGAGTGGAAGAAATATTAGGCCCTAATTTTTTTATTATTCATTAAACATGATTGGGATAAATTTGTGGTTTGTAAGATAAATTATGTTATTTGGAGTTTAATTATTATGACAAAGTTGGAATTAATTTAGTGTATGATTAAGGTATTAAATTATGACCTAACATAAGTAGATTTTGGATTAAATGAAAGAAGGGTAGAATTGGAAAGTCACTTAAGTCTAAAGGTTATAAGGCTTATGTTGGAGGGCAAAAGGGACATTTGGCGATGGTTATACTGTAAAAATTAGAAGAAAAGAATTGTTGGCTTGTTAAGAAGGAGAGGAGCATCGTCGGTGAGAAAAAAAGAAGAAAAGGAGAAAATCAAGCTAGGGCTTTGGAGATTTTGAAGAATTGGGAGCTTAATCAAGTAAGTTATGCTTTAAATTCCATAAGTATGATTATATGAAGTTGAATGTGTGTGGGGAGTTGTTAATGAATGGTGTTTAAAAATGTTTTGATCTTTTAGGGTTATGATCAAGGATAGATTTTGATATATTTGTAAGGATATTGTGTTGAAATGAGCTTAGAAATGAAGTAAAAGAGATGTTTTAGTGTTAAGATGGGAAGTATATAGATGAAGAATGTCGAGAAATGTCTACGGTTTGAGTTTCTGGAGACGTTCGTCGGGCTAACTCCAATTTTCTTGCACAGATATATTTTGGTATTTTAGGCATAACCTTTTGTGTACATGTCAAAATGAGATGATTTTTGATTTGGAGTAAACGAGAGACATAGGGATACAAGTTTTGTGAACATTTGAAGTTTAAATTCAGTATCTAAGGATATCAATTTTTGGAAAGAATTTGAGTATAGAATATTGTTTCAGTACAAGGATAGTCTCAACATGTTTGAAGTATAACTTCTGGATTTCTAAACCAAATTGAACGAGTTTGGTGTCATTGGAAACTTAAGACAATGAAGAACATTTCTATGGAAGGAAGTGTAACTAAATTTATTCATTCACCTGATCATAATGATCATGGAAAAGTTGACCCAAAAGTAGGGATTTGAAAGAGTTATGGTTCAATTTTAGCATTTTGATTATTGAAGCTTTACGAATTTCCTTTAAATGTTGTTTGAATGAGAACTTGGTTTTTTTATAGGAAACCAAGCAAGCCCTATCCGAGAGCAAGAGGAAAGACAACATTGAACTTGGATTCTCAAGCGATATTAGGTGGGTAATCTGTTTATAGTTATTGTGTGATTGGGCAAATTATTGCCTATATGTGTGTGTGTGTGTAACTTGCTTGATAGTGAATTATGTCATTATTGGAAATGCATTGTGATTTATGAATTTTGATCAAGTTATGCCATTGAAACGTGTCGTGGCATTTTGTATGAATGAAAAGATGGAAAAGCATAAAAGTATGAGCATATGATAAAATAATATGTGCTTCTGCTTAGACGAGAGTGGAACCATTCTGTTCGTCACGTGCACATCGACAAGAGCCTTCTCCCGACTGCCCGCTTGTGGCATATGAGCTCCAAACATGGACTAATTCTGTTCAGGGTGCAAACTTCGGTTTCTCCCTTCTGTGTCCATTGAACCCTCGAGCCATTTGTTTGTGCATTGTATCTTTGAATTGTCGAGTATGATGCATTTAAATGTTATGTGTTATGCATTAACTTGTTTAATGGAGTCTTGAACTTTATTTGTCAATAATCAAACGACTAGAATAGATTTGAGAATACTTGAATTGCTAAGTGCATATATATATATATGCTTGAATTTGTGCTAATTGCTAATGGCTATAAATATTTTAGCCACTAAGTTGTGTAGCTCACCCCACTTTCCCTCCTCAGGTGCGGAACAAGACGACAGTTGATCCTTACAAGGCATCGAAAAACTCCACGATAGTTAGAGGCTTTTATACTAAGTTAGTGACTATTTTGGATAGCTTTATGGGCATATCAACATTAAGCATTATTTTATGTTTGAATTAAGCTTGGATATGTATGATGTTATGTAAGTAAAGTTTGTAAACTCTTTTGTATTGTAATGATATGAAGAATTGAAGTTTCTTTTGTATGTGGGCATGTTGAACTTGTGGTTAGATTTGAATATATGTGTTTGCTTAAAAAAAATATATGTGAAATTTCAGATTCTGAGCCTTCTGAAGGTGTCTTCGCCGTGGCGAACCTTTCTGAGGGCATCTTCGTCGCGACGAGAAATGACCTTCGCTGCAGTGAACTTCCGTTTGCTGCCACGCTGAGAATTCCTTTAAATAAAAATGTTTTCCACCTATCATTCATACTTATGTCACGCGACTGTCTCGATTGGTCTTCTTGGAATTCGTTTCAATACCTAGGTCAATTATCTTCTGGTATCCAAATCGATCGTTGGGCTTTGAAAACGGGGTCCAATATTAGTAGATTAAATGAATTAACATTTAGGCACATATAAAAAATATTGAACCCTGTAAAACTCTTTTCGAAAAAAAGCACCATGAGAATTACTAATAAGAGGTTCTACAACTTTCTTTAGCCTTATGGCAAGTAGTTTTGTAATGATCTTGTACAAGGTATTATAATAACAAATAAGTCATAGCCTAGGATGGAATTAGTGTTAGGTCAAGCACTGCATCTAAAACCACTTTCTTAATTAGAGTCTAAGATTATTAGTAAAATGAGCATCTAGTCCATCAGGGCCTAGAGCTTTACCTAAATTGAGATTAAAGAAAACCTTCTCTTTATCTTCTTCTATAAAAGGTTTGCTTAAATTCATAGCTTCCTCATTTAAAAAGTAGTTTGAAATAAAAGATTTGAATATATGCACAAAAGAGGCATAGTCTTAGTATGTACTAATTGTATTACGAAAATATTTAAGAACTTTTTGTTTGAGCTCCTCCTGGATGATAATAGATCCTCCACTTAGCATAGTGAATGAAAAGATATTATTTATGTTATTCCTAGTATTAATGGATATGTGGAAAAATTTTATGTTTTTATCACCCTCTTTTAGCCATTAACTTCTAACCTCTGCCTTAACAAAGAATTATGGAATTTAATAGCTTTATAGTAACAATTTAAATCTTCTTTCTCTTATATAAGCAAGAAGGGATCACCTGAGTGAGAGTAGTATTCCTCTTGAATTAGGAAAAGCTTATTCTTAGCTTCTATGATTGGTTTTTGAATATTGCTGAAATAGCTCTTGTTTAAGAATTTAAGCTTTATTTACCATACTTGGCTTCCTGATGTATGTGTAAGCTTTGTGGGCTTGAAATTGTAAGGATGAACCTATTGTTAGAGCTTATTCAAATCCCTTAACCTCTATTAAGATGGTATTGAAATAAAAAGAGATCTTTCTAGGTAAAATAAAGACCAGGTTTTGAATGATCAAGTAACTTTATTAGCCATTCTTCATTCAACCCATTCCCTATCTAGTTTTGTTTCTTATAAGCTAATTCATATTTTACTTAATGCTCCAAGTGAAGTATTTTCCTTTAAACTTTAGGCCAATGAACTTAATTTCATTGACACACTCTTTGAATTCACCATTAAATTTCCCCAACCAAGTTTTTTTATTAGATTTAGACATATTTACAGTGATATTAAAATCACCAAGAATGATCTATAGAGAGTTAATATAAAGATAAATGTCTTTCAGCCTATTCCATAAACAACTCATTTGGAAAACAAAGTTAGAACCTTATATAATGGAGACAAAAAAAATTTGTTTGGTCGTGTGATATGGTAAAAAAAAAGGTTCATAATTTGGTATTTAGATAATATCAGTGAAGCATCAATCTTGTAGGGACCCTAAGTAATAATTAGTCTCCTATTATGATGAAATTGATGATTATAGAGAGTTCACGAATACTTCTCTAAGAAATTTAGCTTGCTATACTTGTTAATCTTGACTTTAGATTCCAAAACACCTATTAAATTAGGTTTTATTTATAAAAGAAAGTATTTTAACATTTTTTAACTTTTTGGGACAATTTATGCCCTTCACATTCTTAGAAATAATAGATATTAATAGGGGCCTAGACTGGTTTATGGAACTAACATTAGAGTTAGAATTGATTGAGTTTAGTACCTTACTAAAGAAGGGAGGAGAAGGGATGGGGATCAGATCCTTAACTATTATACTAGGGATAAAAGAGGTAGTGTTTTATATAGTAGGCTAACTTGTAAGTTCTTCAGTAGTTCCCATTCTTATTAACTTAGAGAAGTCTCCTCTTTTAAAGCTTTTTCTTATGGCTTTCCATTGCTTCCCTTGATGAAATAAAGACGATCGCCATTTTCATGAGATCAATATGGAGTCTCTAATAATAGTCTCATTCATTCCAGGCCACATTAAAGTAACTATATTAGGAAGTCTTACTTTAATTCCACTACAATATATATTTTGGTATAACCAGTCCTCTTCCTTAAAGCTTTTTCTTCATCCATAGATATTATCATACCTATAAAGTTACTCAAGTGACTTAAACCCTTTATAGACAAATAATCTTATGGAATATTATAGATGTTAATCCAAATCGAAAGGTTATACTTAACACTTTCCAAGTTAAGGCTTGGTTTCCAAAGTTATAAGAAGATTATTATGTTTTTGCAATGTCAAGGGCCAACTTCAATGGATTTTTAAGCTAAGGTTTTGGACTGAAAGGTGAAAAGAAAACATGTTGTTCTTATTTATAAGGAATTCTATTAAGCCTAAAATTTTCCAGTTGTAAGTAGCCTAGGAATTAAAAGGTAGCTATTTTCCCTAGTAAGAATCCTATTAGGGATGAAGAACAAGAATTTGTATGTACTTTTAAAATGTTCAAAGGAATAGTAAATATAGCGAAACAATTTGAGAATGAAAGAGGGTAGTGGTGCAGGTCGGTTAGAGAAATATCTCTATTTAGTTGTTTCTAATTGAGTTTAGAATTAATCCCATCATAAGGATGAACCAGTTAAGGAGAAGAACTAGAAGTTAGATATAGTAGAGGGTAAGAAGTCTCCAAAGGTAGCGAGCCTATTAAGGCTTGATCTAGAGAAATAAAATTAGAGGGAGAAGGCTAGGAAGTGGACAGAGGGATAAGAGGAAAGGTTGTAGTGGATTTAGGTGTTGTAGAAGAATTAGGAAGGGAGAGGAAAGGGGGATAGGTTTAGATGTAAATCTAGTCAAGATTTAATATGAAGAAGGAGGAATAGTGCTAAAAAGGAGAAAAGAACTAAAATAGAAATAGGGAAATTTTAAAAATATTTTAAAAATGGTAACAATACCTAGTGTAAAGAAAAAGGATAAAGATACATATGAAACAAAGTAAGGGAAGTAGAATGACAAAGAGGGAGAAAGTTCCCATAAAAGAAGAGATATAAGGAGCACCAAAAAGAAGATAAGACAAATGAAGGAGAAAGAAAGACAAGAGGGAAAAGTGTGACAAAAAGAGGTAAAAGTGAACCATAAGGAAAATCTAAACAAAAACGAGGAAGCAGTAAGTTGAAATTGGAATAAGACTGAGAGAACAAGGAACTTTATTTTAGGATAAAGGAGAAGAAGAAAAAAAACTAGAAGTAATGGAAAACTAGATAAACAACATTGATAGGATAAGAAAGAAGATGATTTAAAAATATCAATTTTAAAAAAAATTTATGAAAATATCCTTTTTCAGATGATGGGCTATTTCTTTAACTTAAGAGACATTAGGAGGAATACCCTTTGACCTTATAAAGGAAAAATAAAACTAGATGATTATATTTCATTTATATATTATTAGAGCCATATGAAGGAATAAATATTCTACTGTGATGAAAAACATATAGAAATGTAAGCCCTTATTTTAAAAAATCCTTAACATTGGTCATAAAAAATTAGTCATAAAAGGGTCTATTGTTATGAGCATATATAATTAAAAAAAACCCAACTTGCAAAAGCTTGGACTTTATCATGCTTACACTAAAAAGAAAACTAAAGATCTGAATTTCAAAAGAAAATTTCTTTTTCCTTCTTTTAATGGAAAGAGACCCAAATTGACGCATAACCTTATAGTCTATTTATTGGCATAAGAAACTGGAAGTTGAAAAATCAATATTATGAAAGTAAAAGAATGAGAAAAAACTAAATTTTCTTATGAGAGGTCAATAGGATGATTTTATTAAGGAGTTACGAATCTGATCTTCAATTCCTTGAATTTAAAAAGCAGAGATATTTTAGTTGATTATAATTAAAGAAACCAATGGATTGAATTTTTTTCTTTTGATAATTGAATGAATTTCATTAAAAGAAATACGTTGAAAGGTTAGTCTAAGAATTTGATATACTAATAAAAAAGGGGGAGAGAATAACCTAATTACAACTTATATTAGCAACGCTAGGTCTTAGAGGAAACAACTTGCTTTGCTATTCTAAAAGGTTTTAAATAAAAGTGAGATTTGTGCTTAATTTTAGTTTAAATGTTTTTGAATAAATTATTCTATATTCTTTTGCTTGTTTTTTAATATTACATTCTCTCCAACAAACATAGATGATACAGCTAAATGCTAAATTAAAGAGTATGGAGCTTTCTTTATCGTAAAACTATATTGTTTGGAAAGAAAGATGAGCATTTATGGCCATTTATTCAAATGCTGAGAAATAGGCTAATTGTTTACCCTTTTATCAAAATGAAGATAAGAAATGGTTTTTGATTTGACAGTTAGACTTCTCAAAGTCCACTAATCAAGAGAGAAGATTTTATAACACTTATTTGTAGATTGCCTATTAACACAAAAGTTTCCAATGTTATAGCTCAAAATGCTTCACAAACCACAAGTAAAGTAGCAAATAGATTACACTTTCCAAGCTATATGCCTAATTCCGTCCTTAAGGATAAAATTACTTACTCTATTATAGTAATGGAGAGTTCTCCATTTCTTCATGCCTAAAAGATATAAGACCTCAATTATCAATCATTCCTTAGTACAACATTATGTGGAAAGGCTCCTTGATTTCTAAAGCATCCTTTGTTACTTGGTTGGTAGCTAAAGGGAGATTGAAGACTAAAGATAGACTAAAGAGAACCAACAATCAAATTTTTGTTTTATGTAACACATTGCTAAAATCTATAAATAATATATTCTACAAATGTAATTTTCAGCTACATTATAAGCTAGAATGCAACACAATATGAATATATTTTTCCCTATAATTAATTGGGAGAGCATTTTAGTTTGGGCAAAGAATCAATATAAAAGACTTGGAAAAGATAAGAAGTGCTTAAACCTCAGTCTAATATGCTTTGTTTATTCAATTTCGAATAGGAGAAACCAAAGATTTTTCAAGAATACTCATATTGAGAAACATACAATCTCATACAGAACTTGTTGCTATATTAAAGAGATACTAGTTGCTCAACAAGTCACTGAGGATATGACAGCAAATTGCGCCAATAATATGAAGTTAGAGTAGCTAAAATGGTGTCTCAGCCAATCATTGTCTCAAATGAAGAAGCTTCGAATGTCAAAAAGGAAAAGGATGAACCAACGCATTCATAGAATCAAAGAAGTTTAACACATTCACATAACCAACTCCACATTTACAGAACCAAACGACGTTGTAACGAACCGATACATTTATAGGACCTTATCATATCAAAAGTAGATGGAGATTGGAGTAATATAGATTTATTCTTAACTAGCTGTTGTATAGATGTCAGGCTATTTTGTTACCTAATTACATCTTATTTTTGACATTACATCCTTATACATTTTCCTATATTTACCTTTCTAGGCTTACTAGTGAATTACTTTATTTTTCAAAAAAAAAAACTACAGCTTGCTTTCCCAATCAAATATGTCCGTCAATTCAACTAAATTATAAATCAAACTGAAAAGAATTTGTAACTTGCACTATATTTTTAAGGAGTGATGTTTGAATAAGAGTATATTATTCATTTTATTAGTTCCATAGTACACAAGATAGATAAATTATAAAAACAAATATTGAAATATCTTTAGTCTTAAGCCTTTATTTCATTACTATCAACAAAATGAAGGAATAATTAAAAGAATGTTATAAAACCAAATTAAATTTTTCTTAAAAATTTATTAATTAATGCTAAGGAAATTTTATGTATATAATTTGTTTTTAAAATTCCTAAAATTATGCCTTAAACAAATCACAACATCCTCCTCATTATGATTGGGTATTCTCCTAAGAAATTTACTTGATAGTAGTAAACTGTCCAAAATTATTGGTTGGTTATCTCCGGGTATTGTTTTGAATATAACATATATTTTAGTAAATTGAAGCAGATTAGTCATTTTTGCTTTGACAATTAAAATTTTAAAAGAGGGCCTTATAGATGTTAATTATCAAACTAGAACTAAGTCCTAATATTAGTCCTTATAATTCTCTTCATTCATTATAAAGGATTTCTTTTAGAATCAAAATATAGTTGAGACCCTAAAAGGTTTTAAGCTTAGGATTCACCTTCTAGAAGTTAGTTCCATTTAAGCGTGAATGTGTACATATTGAACCTACAGTGATATATGGTTTATATGAAGATTCCATATTCTTTTAGTTTGAAACTTTTTTTTTCATAGTTCTAATATAATGAAATTTTAGTCATCCTTTATCCTTAGACATACATATTCAAACCAGACCTTTCTTTAATAACATCTGTCGCGCTCTTTATCTAAATAAACCAACGAATTGAACTTAAAGCTTCACAAAAAACTAATTCTCAATTTATATAACATAATTTTTATCTTTACTTTTTTATTTTGTTTCAAATTCTCTTTTAATCAACTATTGTTAATGCTTTCTTCATTAAGACAAAAGTGATCCCTTCTCTTTTCATTTAATGAACTTATACATATATGTAAAAATGAAAACGAAAACGTTCCTAAAAAAATTTATAATGTAAGATAAAAGAAAATAAAATAAAATGCATCTTGTTATTTGGTTTCTTTTATAATATGAATTCATATAATAAGCAAATAAATAAAAAGAAAGAGAATTTAAGAGATTTTTTAGAGAGACAAAGGTGGCAACTATAAATATAAAAGGAAGATATATATATATATATATATATATATATACATATAGTAATTTATTAAAGAATTGCTTTCTTTCATTATCATTCGTAAGAATATTTTTTCAATATTAGGAACCACAATGAATGAAGGAAGAAAAAGTAAAAGATCTAAAAAGTGCTTTTAAAGCTATTTTTCCTCACTAACAATTTAGAGATGCCACTGTATTTTCTTTTTCATGGACAATTTTTTATTTGTCATCTTTTTCTTGTTTTCCTTTTTAACTTTTTGGGTTATGGATATATGTAGACAATGGACACATTTATTCTCTTTAATTTGAAGTCATTAACCTAATTTTAATATTTATTTTTACCTTGATTGAAATAAATTGTTATTAATTACTATGTTATGGTTTTCTCTTAATTGAAATAGTTACATCCAAATATTTTTAGCTACATATTTCTATTAGGAAAATTAGATTTCATATAGTAAGATCCCAACGCAATAATATTATAATAATTGAAGAACTAGAAGTGAAAATAGGAGTTTCATTCAAACTTTCTATTTTATCACTCATTATATGTCACAAATAATATGTGATTTATTATAAGCTCGCAACTCTCAGATGCTTGAAATAAGAAGTTTCATGGCTATTTAATTGAACCAAAATATCTATAGTCGTTCATCTCAATTTTCAAATTAAATTAGTTCTAGTTAAGCCACCTTGTATATGTCTCCACCATATACCTTCTTCCCTTAATCACCATATAAAACTTATTGTTATGATTTATTTCCTTTTATTAAAATTCAAATATATGATTCTAATCAATTTGATTGCAACAATATCCTAATTGAATATTTGATTGAGAATTAATTAATCTTCACACTTTATTTCTATTTTGTCCTTGCCATGTAGCTTATATTCCATCAAACTGAAAAGGATCAATATCAAAGGAACTTGTAAACATGAACGACCATTTATATAAAATCTATCATATTTTTCTTCAGTATGAATTATTTTTCATATCCACAATTCATTCCTACTATTTCTTATGAATGAAGTGAATTAAACTCATATATGCTTAATTTTAAATGGAAGTTCATATTCCTTGCTTGATACAGGGCACTTTTGTTATCACAAACTAAGTGAAAACTTCTCTTATTTATTCAGGAATTATTCCAATACAGAACTTAGCCATACTAATTTTTTGCTTTCTTATGTAATGACTACATATTTCACTTATTTTTGTGGGTTGACTTTCATCAATACTACATACTTAATCGAAGTTAACATATGCATTGATTGTAACATCCCATCACCGATGGGAAGGGTAAAATGGTAATTTGGAATGAAATATGAGTGATGTAGCACGCCACCCTCATAGGGCACGGACTCGGATATCACCATCGATGTCGGGTTCGGGTCATGCGGGAGTGGGGTGTTACACTTAGGTGGTATCAGAGCCCAGAAGTACGAACTTCTATGGGCATTTACTGAAACATGGGTAAAGTCACCTACATTAAATTCATGTCATAGCAGACCGTAGCAACTGATCCCTAGTCTGAGTCGTGTGGGTATGGGTCCTACGCATGAACATGTGTTAAGTGATGAAGTCTAAGAAAAGTGGTGATGTGTCATAATAGGAGCTAATGAAGGTTTATGGGCAACTGGAAATGGGAAAGGAATAGTGAAAAATGACATTCATATTGTATTGTGGTTATAAACCCTTGAATGTGATACGAATGTGAACATATTGGCATGGGCTGATTTAGGAAAGGACTAATATCAAAATGAATGTGGGATAGATATGAATATATAGTTGTGGATTGATAGAGGAAAATAGAGATATGTTAGAAATGGCAAGGTTTCAAGTGTCTAAAGTGGATGAAAATAAAATGTTCTATGATCTAGAGAGGCTACAATTGGGTTTGATTATCGTAATGAGAGTTGATGAATAAGAGTTTATGACTTAGAGTGAGGATATGTTAGTGGGAAATCAAGAATGATTATACATCTATGATTTTGACTTGATTGTGAACATACATGGGTATGATGAAAAAAAAAATGAACGTAAGACAATGATAATGGTAGATGAAAAAGTTGTCAAGGTTTAGCTGATTTGCCTACGTGAATGCACATCTGATAATGGGAGCACCATGGCAAGTGAAAATATGTATCATATGTGTGGAGATGATATTGGAAGCAATCGGTGAGTTAGTGGATAATTGCTAATCATATTTCTTATAGTTTAAAGTTCAATATGAGTTAGAATAAGAAGTAAGAAGTGAAAATGCTTATAGTGATCAATTGGGAATGAATTGAGATTGTTTTATGAAAAAAAAAAGAGAAGAAGAAAGACATGATCATGGCAAAATCCTCACGATCAAGGACAGGTGCAAAAAGGGAAGTGTTGTTAAAAATCAAATGAGATCAAGGTATACTTAGTGTAAGTGACTAATTGGTGAATTGTCCTACATTTGTCTCTCGATAAGAGGTAATGATTTTGATGGTATATACTTCAATGAACCTTATTAAAAAGGATGTTATGATTATATGAGTTATAGCATAAATTGATCTTCATGGGATATTATGAATAGCTAAAATTGATTTCCTAAGGCATTGAGAATGTTGGACCCCAAATTTATTTTTCTTGATATTATTAAGTATGAATTATGTTAGTTGTATGATTTATGGCATAATTTAATTGTTTTGAAAGTATTAGTAGAAGATTAAGATTAATTTGAGATTAGCATGGTATAGGTGGAGATGAAAGAGTAAAAATGTTTAAGGGCAAAATGGGCAAGTCACTCAAGGGT
>JANZLD010588904.1:0-13965 GCA_026413575.1 Erythroxylum carthagenense
CTTATTGCAACTTAGTGTAGAAAATGCAATTAATATCATAGTTAAAACTTCAAATATTATATTATAAAAAGCGCAGCTATATAAAAAAATACAATCCCATAGTTTATTACCAAATCAACACATTTTTCATTCCTTTCTAATAAATAAAACCACGTTTGTATTTTTACAAGACAATATTATTATATGCTTATGATTTGTTAGCAACTATATTATATATTTTTAGAAATCAGTATTACTCAATGTTTATAATATCCCATAAATATCTAAGCTAATATAAGTGCCTTAAAACCTAAAATTGTAGGATTTCTTAATAAATGTGTTTTACACTTATTAATTTCTTTAATTAACCTCTAAATGATTATATTATTTTAGTCAATGAATTTTTTCTATTAATAGTTCAATACTTCGATCAATAACTTTGACACATATTAATTACTATTTGAAGTAGAAGTATTGAGTGTTATGCATTAGTTGTTAATTATAATAGCAATGTTCAAGATTAATGTTTAATAACATAGAATTAAAGTAATTTGTTCCTTTTCTTCTTTGTTTAATCAAGAATTAATATAATAAATACTAGTGAATTTATTATTATTAATATTCTCTCAAATTATATCTAAATATATGATAAGTTTTTTGGGTGTTTCAAGCTCAAAACTTAAACCTATAAATCAAGTTCGGTTCAGTTAACCTACTATAAGTTCGGTTTAGGTTCGCTTAACCTAGAACCACAAGTTAGAAACTTGAACCTGAACCATGAACTTGATTTTTAGGTTCGGTTCGAACCAAACCTGAACTCAAGTTTGGTTAACCTTATTTACAGGTTCGGTTCATGTGATTCATGTCTGGTTCACAGGTTCGCGGGTTTCTTGAGCACCCTTACCCTCAGATACTCTAGTTCAGCAATGTGAGAATATGACCCTTACTGAATACAAGAGGAGAAAAGGGAGGCCCTACAAGAACTGGAGAGAAGTGATCAAGAAAGATATGTCAGAGTTGGCCCTTATTGAGATAGTGGTTAGGAATAGAAAAATCTGGCGTGACTGGATAAGGGTAAAGGATACCCTTTAAAGCTCCTCCAAATTAGTTGAGTAAGTATTTAGGAGAAGTTGATTTTACGCTCGTGCCTAGTAGTTACCGAGTAGGAAGTCTAACCTAATTCAATGACTTGGACCTACACGGATTAACACTCGTGCTAAGATTGAAAACTTAGTGGGAAAAACACTTAGTTTGGATGACCACCCATAGCAATCATCTACCAAGCGCATACATTCATGAACATCGCACAAAAATAAATAATGATGACTTACTTAATCATATAAATAATGCAAACATACTTCAATATTTTCTTTATATATCATAAATTCACCTTCAAAACTCAAACATTGATATTCAACACTCAATGATACAGATTATCAATACAAATGCAAATGCTTATTCATATACCGATTATTTATGTTGTCATACTATATTTCTTATTTATATTTATTTACTTTACTTTTTGTGTTAAGCCTGCACATTTTCTATGGGTGTGGATAACGAGTGCTGTGGATATACGAAGATATCAAACTGTGGATACCCGAAGGTATCGAACTATGGACATTGGTGGCATCAAACTGTAGCAGCTGCACTGTAACACTATAGACATGCCTATTTATCCACAACGAAGGCAATAGAGCAAACACTATAACATTTGCTTTAACCATTTTCAAATTTCACAATTCAATTATTAACAAATCATATGATATACATTTCAACTCATAAAATCTATATCTGTGTTCATACATGCAAGTCATAACTAATTACCACTAGAAGGGTGTCAAAATCACACATGTATAATCATAATATACATATATGAACAATACATACGCAATCAAACTAATTATGTACATGTAAGTTTTCTTTAGAATGCATTATGCTTAATCTAAAATTTCAATGTTCAAACACCCAATGCACATACGGTAAGTCCTATTTAATTTATTTCTAGGTGTTTGAAAATTTTCATACACATTCGTAAAGGTTTGGATACGATGCGATAGAAATTGGAAACAAAAACAATGTTGTGGTCATGACAAACACTCTCTCCATTCATACCACTACTTGTTCCTTAAGCCACAACTTCTTGGCCTTTCTGTCACGAATGATCCTCATGCCAAGAATCTACCTTACTGGTCCTAAGGCTTTTATAGCAAAAGACTTACTCAAATCTTATTTTAACATAGCAATCTTCCAAGTATTATGACTAACAATAAGAATATCATCAATATATAGCATCAAAATGATAAAGTCATCATCAGAGAATTTATGCACATAAACACAATGATCAGAGGAAGTCTTCTTGAAGCCTTGTTGTTTCATAACTAAACCAAACTTCATGTACCATTGCCTTGGAGCTTATTTCAAACCATACAAGCTCTTCTTTAATCTACAATCATAATCTTATTTCCCTTTGACTCTAAAACCTTTTGGCTACTCCATATATATCTCCTCATCCAAATCGCCATGAAGAAAAGCAATCTTAACATCCATCTGATCAATCTCTAGATCAAGTTGTGCTATCAAAGCCAACACAACTTGAATGGATGACATCTTCACCACTAGAGAAAAAATTTCTTCAAAATCTACTCATTTCTTTTGACAGAAGCCCTTAACAACCAATCTATCTTTGTACCATGGAATTGAAATACCATCTTTATGTTTGAATATGAAAACCCATTGGTTCTTTATAGCTTGTCGATTCTTAGGCAATTCAAGTAGGTCAAATGCGAGATTGTCATAAAGTTATTTGATCTCATCTTCCATTGCTTCAAACCACTTCTCCTTCTACTCACTATCCATGGCTTCGTAAAAATTTTCTAGCTCTCCCACTTTAGAGATAAGTAAATATTCACTGTGAGAATGACGTGATGAAGGTCTCCTCTCTCTAACAAATCTTCTAAGAGAAGTATTTGGAGCCTTTGGGTGTTGGTTGCTAATCTACTGCAACATCATGTATTGGAGCATGAAAAGTGTCTACACTTTGTTGATCATTTTGCACTTGATCACGATCTTCATTGTCATCTTGAACATAATGGTCTTGACAATCATTTCCAGCTACATTCGGGGTATCATTTATAGAAATTGGTTCAATATCAACTAGGTGATCATTGCTCTAAATTCTCTTCTCTCTGCCTTCTCAATTTCCTCAATAGTTTAGTCTTCAAAAAACCCTACATCATGACTTCTGTCAAGTTTCTTCTCAGTTGGATCATACAATCAATAACCAAACTCATCCTAACCATAACCAATAAAGATACATTGTCTGGTCTTAAATTTTAGTTTTGATCTCGCTTCTTTAGGAATATGCACAAATGTTTTGCAACCAAAAACTCTTAAGTGATCATAAGAAACATCCTTGCCAAACCAAACTTTATTAGGAACATCACCATCCAAAGCTATAGGGGTGACAAATTTATAACATATGCAACTATGCAAAGTACTTTAGTCAAAAAAGAATTTGACAACTTTGCTTATACAAGTAAGCATCTAACCCTTGCCGTTAAAGTTTTATTCATCCTCTCTGCTAAACCATTCAACTGAGGAGTCTTCGGAGGAGTTTTCTAATGTCTAATAACCTGCTCTCTAAAATAGTTATCAAACGGTCCACAGTATTTACCACGATTATCAGTGTGTATGCATTTCAATTTCTTGCTAGTTTGTCCTTCAACTAAGGCATGAAATTCTTTAAACATATCAAAAACCTGATCTTCGGTCTTTAAAGCATAGACCCAAAGCTTTCGAGAATAATCATCAATACATATCATAAAATATGATGCACCACCACGTGCTTTTACCTTCAAAGGATAACAAACATTTGAGTGAACTAGTTCCAGTAAATCAAACTTTCTTAAAGAAGGATGACTCTTAAAAGAAACTTTTCTTTATTTCCTAGTTAAGCAATGAACACACTTGTTCAACCTAGCTTCCTTAACCCCTTGAAGCAATTGTTTCTTGGCCAAACAATTAATCCCCTTCTCACTCATATGACTCAGTCTTCTATGCCACTTTCTGATATAGTATCAGTCTCTACCATATTCATTGAGCCTTCAAAAATATAACCTTGCAACATGTATAAGTTGCAGGATCTATTACCTTAAGCTATAACCATTGAACCTTTTGTAATTTTCCAATGTCTATTGTTAAAGACATTGTAATAACCATCTTCATCAAGTTTTCCTGCAGATATCAAATTTAAGCGAATTCTTGGTGCATGTTTGACATTTTTATGAACTAACCTTGAACCATTATTAGTTTCCAAAAAAATTGTTCCAATGTCAGTCACACTTATCTTGCTATCATTTCCCATCTTCAATATCCAAACATCTCTAGGAGTATAAGAAGTGAAGAATTCCTTTCTTGGTATGAGATGATGACAACCACGAGTATCTACAACCCAGTTAGTCTTATGACATACCAAATTGATGACATTTTCATCATAAGCAGTAAGGAGATTCTAGAAACACGATTCTGATCAACATTGTCCTTCTTTTCCTATCTCATTTCTTTTTTTAGCTTAAAGCAATATTCTTAATATTCCCTACCTTACGATAATGATCACATACAAAATATTTGTACTTAGACCCTGACTTGCTTCTACTTTTCTCTTTACCTTTTTGACCTTTGAATTTATTTCTCCCCTTCTCTTTTGTAATGAAAACATCAGATTGTGAAGATGATGGAGAAGAGCTACGAGATCTTCTTCTCACTTCCTTATTGAAAATGCCACTTTTTGCATATTCCATGGTTACCACATCATTAGGCGAAAAATTGGTTAGTAAAACATGAAAATTTTCTCAAGAATCATATAAAGTATTAAGCAACCAAAGTCCTTGTATCTCATCATCAAATCTTATACCCATTCTGGACAATTGATCAATAACACCCTAAAAATCATTCAAATAATCATAAATAGCACTGACCTCCTTGTATTTCAAGTTCATCAACTGCTTGAGTAAAAATAATTTGTTATTTTCCTGTCTTCGATGCATAAAGTTGCGCAAGCTTACCTAATAAGTGTAAATTGTACCGTGTTTTAGGGCATAATTTGATATATATTTAGCCGTTAATTTAATTATTTAGTATGTGTTTAGGTTATAATTGTGTTAGTTTGTTAATTATTTATGTTATACGTGTTTTAAGGGTTAGTACAAGCTTTGGAGCTTAAATATTATGTTTTTAAGGTACCTTGATGTGTTTGTTAGTATTTTAGGTTCAACATCGAAGAACGTAGGAGTTTTGGAGCATTCGGGCCAAAACAATGGCCTACGATCAAGCCACGATCATGATAGAAGGCTTAGATGTGAGCCACGGGTAAACACACAGACACTTATGAACTTCACATTTTGAGACAATTTATGGACCCTTTCAAACCCAAAAAAGCCCTAAGGTTACCTAAAACATAAGAGACTATTTAAAGAACAACAAAAGAAGAAAGAGGGAGCTTCCAAGCAACCATTGTTGAAACCCTAAAGTGTGAATATCGAGAGAGAGAAAGAGAAGAAGGAAGAGGAAGATGAAGTTGGCTCAACGTGCTTCCCGAACCAAGAGGTTTTTCGACATCACTGCCTTCCATTGTCTATTCCAAGTTGTATTTCCTTTTCGTTTCGATTTTATTGATGTATAGAATTGAGATGGATAGTATGATGATAGGATTTGGAATACTGATGATGTTCTAAATTCTCTTTTGGGATTTTATTTTGATTTAATGATAATTTAGTTGATTATGTTATTTGGATGAATTTTGTGATTTAATTACTTTATTGCATAATTTGGTAGTAAAGTGAGATAGTGAATCGAATGAAAAATGATTAAATTGGATTAATGAGAGTTAGGCGATTTAATAGAAACTGTAATAAATCATATTGGTAATTATGCAGAGAGAGATCCCGTGTGATCTTCTAATATTTTATTAGAGTGCTTCAGATCTAATTAGGTTTTGGATCATTTGTGAATTGAGAGATTGCAAATTTCATAAGCTGATTAGGGCTTATAATTTAGGGTTTAATGGTTATAACTCGAGAGAGAGTAATCAGCCCTAGGATAGTCTAGAACTAACACTCCATTGACACATAATCAACTAGGTTAGCATTAATGATAAGTAAAATCTCCTTTTTCATAAATTGGTAAATTCCTTAGGTTGATTTCTATTGTAATTTCATATTTCTCAATTCTTAATTCCTTTGTGCTTAATTTCTGATTTAAGTGGTTGAATTCAATTATCATGATTACTTTCCATTACATTGTTTATTTTAAGTTTCATATATTGTTGGCCTTAGATAACATAGAATTAGATTAGTCCCCCTCCTTGTGGGATCGACACCTCTTATACTACAATCGCGACTTGGAGCTCGCAGTATTTGAGGACTTATAAATTTTAAAGCTCAAGTAACATGATCAAAGTTGTGGTGCCGTTTTCAGGGAGGCATAGATTAGTTTAATTCTTGAACTATAAGGCTTTTTCACCCTTTTTTTTAAAATGAAGTATCAAAAGTTTGAGCGAAAAGTCGACAACACATTGATTTGAACATCACAAAGCAGCGATGAAGAATCCAGAAAATTAGATATCAAGAAGAAATAAAAAAAAAGATCATGGAGGATATATATTATAGGGAGCAAAGGTCTTTTACAAATTTCAATGAGCCCTAATTTAGTTGGGGAAATCATCCTCCTTATATGAGCACATACACTTCAGGGTGGTAAAACCACCCAGATTTCTATTGGTCTAACAATGTAAGTACTTACATAGGACATCAAGACCTATTAGGATTTCATCAAGATAAGTCCAGTTCATGGGATTCCAAATTGGACAAAATCATGGATAAACTAACAGATATGGAAGAGACCCAGAAAAGACTAGAAGAGCAATTTGATCAAGTAATGAAAAATCATGTCTCTTCTATTTACAACCTGGAGATTCAAGTTAGACAGTGAATTTTGTAAGAGAAGTGTGGAAGACTCTCTGAGCAATATGGAATTACATCAATAAGAGTAATATGAGGCTATCGCACTTAAGAATGGGGAAGAGCTAGAAGAACTAGTGGAACACCTCCACGCCATCTTGTAGAAGATTGAGAGACGAGGAAAAAGGATGAAGAAGAGAATGATAACCCTTCCTATTATTCCCAAGATCTTGTTATACCATGCTTGAACATTGAAAAAACTTGGGTAGATGTCCATGAAGAGAACCTCATCATTCGAACTAGTAATGGCCTAGTGACATTCAACATGAATGATAACAGACATCAAGTTTGAAGAAGTTATGGAAGTCTCTGCTTAATAAGCTAAAAAAGAAGAGGAGACGAGGGTGAATGTGGAAGAACTAAGAAGAGAACAACTCAATCTCTTACCAAAAAGCCACTAGATTCTATGGAAGATTCAGGGAGTTTTGTTATTCCCTGTTTTGTTGACAGTTTGCTCAAAAAAAGGACATTACTGAACGAAAAGGGTGGAAGCAAGCTGCCCATAATTGATCCCAACTAAGTTTCCAATGATACAAGGTCAAGCTAATGACCATAAATTAGCATGTTTATGTTAGATTTAAATTATTGTGCAATTAAAGTTGTTTTATTTGAGAAACATCTAGGTTAACTCACAGTACGCTCTAGAAAAAGCCATTGTCTTAATGATCTGGCAATGTTTGGATGCTGACGATCAACTTGTGCTTCTTTAGTCATACAATACATATATATTTGACGCATTACTAAGTTAATAAATCATATGATTATTCACTCATGCACATGTATATGTGTCATGTTCAATGCATGCTCAATTGACTTTTCAGGTATGTATCCTTATTCATAAGTCTTGACCATTCAAACGTCAATACTTGTACATATCTAGATTGTAATTAGGTTTATATCTTAAGTAAGTTTAATTACTCTAAATTCATCTATTATACATTCACCAACCTTTTCTGGCAATATATATTTTTCCCTCCGAAGGTGCCTAGCGACCATGCCAACAGGCTACTTTTTCCCACCGAAGGTGCCCAATGACCATTAGAATAGGCTGTTTCGGCCACAGAAGGTGTCCAGTGACCGTGCCAACAGGCTGGTTTAGCCATCGATATTGGTGCCCAGCGACCGTGCCAACGAGCTGTTTGGGCCACTGAAGATGCCCAATCAGTTAGCTTTTTTTTAGTCATATTTTTTTACTTTTTTAGTTCTCTTCATTTATTTATTTATGTATTGAGCTTTCTTAGTATTAGTAACAATGCCTTCTGTATTATTATTAGTCTTAATATTATTAGTAGCTTAGTATTATTACTAGTTTATTTATTTTATGTATTTAATTTTTAAAAGTATTTATTGTTCTTGGGTTTTTGTTTTAGTCTTTATTATTATTATAAGTATGGTATTTTCTTTTTATGGGCAAATAATATCTATATAATTTTATAACGTTTGTTATTAAATAATTAATTAATCAAGTATTGATTTATGAAATTTATTTAAATTATTTAGGAAAGCCAGCTTAACATCAAGTGCATTTGGTCTCCGACTCTGACACATCACAACCTCAGTCACCATGATGGTTTCATGTTCTAACCCTTTTCTTTTCATTTTTATTAGTATTTTGTTCTTTTGCCTTCCGTATATTGTTTCATTCTTCCATGTGTGTTTGTTTGTCTCCTTCTCATATTGAGGACATGGTATTATTAAAGTGCAGGGAGGGTTGTGTTTTTTGCTTTAAGTGTAAATTTTGCACATTGTTATGTTAGTGTTTAGGTTGCATATTATGAATTGTGTGAATGTATCGATGGCTTAGATGTATTGAAATCAATTTAATTTTGAACATAATCTATTAGGTTGTGAAGAGTCACTAGCTCGTGAAATTAGGGATCTAGGTTCTTTGGCTAAAATATGCAAGTTGATTAGGAGTTAGTGTTAGTTTATCACTCTATAAGTTGTCACATTTATTCATAATTTTAGGTCTTTCAACTAAGTAACTTAGCTAGCTTTTTTTTCTTCATGAAAACGAATACCTAAAGCAACAAGATAGGCATTAAATAAATACATAAATGAAAGAAATAACTATTTCACTGGCCTTTGGTTATGAATAGAGCTAGTAGCCAAGTGAGAATGTGATATAGCCAAGTAATTAGATCAACATGCAACACAAATGTGTGCCTTTGCGTCAAAAGGTTATAATGATGTTCCAACCAAGCAACTTAATAAAAAAATGACTTAGTTGAGTAACCAGATTGTTATTCATCACCAATGTGTGCCTCCGTGTAAAAAGACTTGGTTACTTTCGAAAAAAAGGTTTTCTAATAAAAACCTACTGAACTTATAAGTAGCTTAACTTTTCATGAAAACGTACTTAGGATTAGTTACAAAGTTTGAATGACCAAATAATTATTAATTGGTGTGTACAATTGAAATGGGTCAATAAACTTGACATTTAAGTTTTGATTAATATGCATATTTAGTCCAGAGATCCTATATGTGGATTTAGCATATTAATGATTTGGAACAACTTAAATGATTATGTTTAAAGTTAAATCTATTTCATGAAGTTGAAGCCATTTTCTCATTATTGCATTGTGTGCTTTGTGATTTTGTGTTGTTTGTTATTTGTTTGCTTAAGGACAAACAAAAATTTAAGTGTGGGGATATTGATAAGTGTAAATTGCATCATATTTTAGGGCTTAGATTGATATGTGTTTAGTCGTTAATTCACTCATTTAGTATATGTTTAAGTTGGAATTGTGTTAGTTTGTTAATTATTTATGTTTTAGGTGTTTTAAAGGTTAGTACAAGCTTTTTAGCTTAAAAATTATATTTTTGAGGTACCTTGATGTGTTTGTTAGTGTTTCAGGGTTAACATTGAAGAACGAAGGAGTTTCGGAAACAGTCGGGCCAAAACAACGGCCCGTAATTATGGCTTATCAGGCACGATTGTGATAGAAGCTCCAAGAATGGCCTATGATCATAGCCTGTCTGCCATAATCGTGACAGAAGGCTTAGATGTGAGCTATGACCGTGGCTAGATGCACAAACACTTATGAACTTCACGTTTTAAGGGAATTTTTGGACCTTTTAACCCCGAGAAAGCCCTATGGTTACTCAAAATATAAGATACTATTTAAAGAACAACAAAAGAAGAAAGAGGGAGCTTCCAAGCAGCCATTGATGAAACTTTAAAGTGAGAATACCAAGAGAGAGAAAAAGAAGAAGGAAAAGGAAGAAGAGGAAGACGAAGTTGACTCCACATGCTTTCCAGATCAGGAGGTATTTTAATGTTACTACCTTCCATCATCTATTCCAAGTTGTATTTCCTTTTCATTTTGATTTTATTGATATATAGAACTGAGATGGATATTATGATGATAGGATTTGGAATATTGATGATGTTTTAAACTCTCTTTCAGGATTTTATTTTGATTTAATGATAATTTAGTTGATTGTGTTATTTGGATAAATGCTATGATTTAATTATGTTATTACATAATTCGGTAATACTAAGAGGGTGAACTGAATACAAAATGATTAAATTAAATTAATGAGAGTTAGACAATTTAATAGAAACCGTAATAAATCATATTGGTAATTATGCAGAGAGAGATCCCGTGTGATATTCCAATAGTTTATTAGAGTGCTTCAAATCTAATTAGGTTTTGGATCATTTGTGAATTGAGAGATTACAAATTCTATAATATGATTAGGGTTTACAATTTAGGGTTTAATGCTTAGAACTCAAAAGAGAGTAATAAGCCCTAGGATAGTTTAGAACTGACACTACATTGATATACATTCGACTAGGTTGGCATTAATAATAAGTAAAATCCCCTTTCTCATAAATTGGAAAATTCCTTAGTGATTTCTATTGTGATTGCATATTGCTTAATTCTTAATTCCTTTGTGTTTAATTTCTGAGTTAAGTGGTTGAATTCAATTCTCGTGATTACTTTATGTTGAATTGATTATTTTGAGTTTCATATATAGTTGGCGTTAGATAATGCAGAATTAGATTAGTCCCCCTCCTTGTGGGGACCCATGCGTTTGCTGTATTTAAGAGCTTACAAATTTTAAAGCTTGAATGATACAATCACTATCCTATAGAGTTCTAGCATGTGTATCATTAACAATGTGATTAAGAACATTATTCTACCCATTGTCTAATAAAACCACATAGTTGCTAATGTTCAATTCCCAATCTTCATCAGACATGGACTCAGGTTTATTAATGGCAAACATAGGCAAATACAACTCTTTCACAAATAACAAATCTTTCATTAACAAACCATTCTACTAGTATTAACCTCCATAAATCAAATAGACCAACAGGATTAAATCAACCAATGCTCTTATACCACTATGTTGGGAAAAACTCAATATTGCTAAACTTTACGGAAGTGTAAACATATTACTAAAACTTCTCAAATCTATTTGAGTAATAGGAGTATGTAAACACTAGCTACAATTCGCCAACAATAACAACAAATAAAACACTAATAAAGACATCGGAATTTTTAATGTGGAAAACCACTTCAAATCAAGGGTAAAACCACGAGACCTTCGATCCAAAAAATAACTCCACTAAATTAAAATGTGTACAAATATCCTCTTCTTAAATACACAAACTTAGCATCAACAAGCGGAATAAGCAACTACATAAGACAACATTTTTAGGAACATAAAAGGAGAGAAATCACCAAAAATGCATCACTTTTTCAAGGCTTCAGTATGAACATCTAAAGCTCCAAATGAAAAAATGATCATTCAAAATGTGGAGGATTGTCTCAAGAACACACTCCTAAATTTTCAACATGATCCAATGGTAGATGAGTGCAAATCGAGTAGAAAGGTGAAGCTGGTCATCCAAAACTCCTCAACAACTTTTTTACACTATGTTCCCTCATTTTCTTGCTTTTTGCTGACTCACATTGTTGAAGAAAAGACTGGACACTATAGGCCAACAATTAATTAATATAGTGGGCCAAAAATATGGATTTTTCCACATGGGAAAGTACCTAAAGCCTAACACTTTTGTATGTTTGATATTCAACGCATTCATGTAGCACTCAGCAATAAGATCTAGATTATCATATTCCACATAGCATTTCCCAAATTATTCAATGCCTATAGAATGATTCAAGAAATTTTAGCATATTCCATCTGCACCAAAAAATGAAGGGAGTTCTTTGCAGATCAACTTACTTGTCCTTTTTGCAAGCCATCCGAAGGGCATTTAAGCTCCTCCGCTAGAACTTGGACTAATATATAAAGGAATCAGGATCAAGAGTTGAATCTGCTAAAACATAAACCTTAAGAAAGAAAGCTTCAAATGATCTATGAACTGAAATCGACTCCTTGCCTTTGGCTAGTGTTTCTTCCTGATAGCCAGTGTCGTACATAATCTATCACTCATAGACAAGTCTTTCATTCTCAAATGTATCATAATTTCTAGCTAATCAGAGACTACACATTATAGCATTTTGACAATTTAACTTGTTGTAATGGAAGCAACATGAAGGCATTTGACAGCACGTCATAACGCTAGTCAAAATAAAATAACTAAACTACTACTATAGCAGTGGTGAATTTAGGTCGATCCTATAGAGAGTGTGTGTAAAGTTGTTCAAAATGAAATTAACTGGTGTTTAGGTTTTAGGGGGTTTGGATTTTGGAAATAAGAAAATAAAATAAAACTAGACTAATAAAAACAAATTTAAAAAACATGTGAACAATGATAAAAGTGGAGATTTCGATAGAAACCCAATTCTTTGGTTCAGTCTTGGCCTACACCCTAATTAAACATATTTCCTTAATTTGTTATTCTCTAACTTCTCCTAACAACTAACAATCATGGGTTAATAATTAACCTGAGTTTTCCTTTAAGTAGTTTTTAATTAAGATATGATCGTTAATTAAACTTAACCACCGGATAACCTAGGATACAATATCTAGATTTAATTAAGCAGCAGCATTATGAATTAGGAAAATCGATTAATCAATTCAATAATTACATACGATGTGTCATTTAACTTAGGTTATGTTATCCCTAATGATTATGAATTATTAATAGCTACACATGAATTTCAACATAATAATTATGGATTATATTGAAATTATAACAACGAGTTTGCAAATAAACAATTCAATGAACGCATAAAATTATCTTTTCACAATACCCAATGGTTTCATACACAAATAATTGAACAATAATGAAAATCCGATTACCAAACACAAGACCCAAATCTATTAACCTAGGATTACGCAATTAATTTCTAATAAGAGAAAAAAAACAATACAAATGATGAAATATACTTAACTCGAGTCAATGGCATCGACGTCGCCTCTAAATTGGCATCGGGAACTTAGTCTTCCATGGTCTCTCTAAACAAGATGCTTTAGCCCCTCCAAAAATGTCCCCAACCAAAGACCTCTGTAGCACCTCTTGTTGGACCTTGAAATTTTCTTCAAATTATTATCGATATGTTTATTTAATTGTTTGATTTTTTTAATTTAGTCATTAATTTAGGGGCATGAATAGAGATTAGAATTAGATGGAAGGACTAGAATTAAGTTAGAATTAATATGGGAAGGTTAGAATTAAGTTAGCTTAAAGGAGTTAGTAGATAGGTTAAATGAAAGAAGGGGCAAAATGGGAAGGACAAGGTAAATGAAGGGTAAAATGGGGAAAAGACTATAACAAATGGTTTTGAATTAGAAGAAGAAGAGAGAAGTGTCCTGAGAACCAAAGAGAAAGAAGAGGAAATGTGAAAAGGAGAAGGGAAGAAGGAAGATCGTAGGAAACTTGGAAGGAAGAAGAAAGAAGAAAGAAGAAGAAAAAGAAGAGGAAATCAACTTGTTGGAGGTAAGTTTTCATCTTTCTTCTAGATAGGTTTAAAAAGGGATTAAATAGAGACTAGGGTTTGTGTTGGGAATGAAGGAAGAAAGAAGAGGAAGATGAAACCAATTTGAT
>JANZLD010588910.1:0-13964 GCA_026413575.1 Erythroxylum carthagenense
TTCTAATGAGAGATAGAAACAACAAAATAATTAAAATAATACTTAACCCGGGTCATCGGCGTCGATATTACCTCCGAACCGGCGTCGAGACATTTAGCTCTTCATAGATCTTACCAAAAAAAAAAAAAACTTCAACTCCTATTTTAATCCCTAACTAAAAATTCCCTACTGCCCACTGCCTACTCTTCTCCACGCCAGCGCCTAAAACAAGCAGCAGACGCAAGCCTCAAGCCGCCAGCCTTCAGCGCCGCACCTGGAGCTGCTGCCGCCTCTGCTTTTTATTCTCAAGCCTCTGTCTACTGTTTCTTTCCACTGTACAATGACAAGACAGATAAACGTTCCTCACTTAAAAACCCTCTTGCTGCCTTCTGCCTATGCGTTTTTATCAAAACGCATCACATCGTGCGCAACACAGTGCGTTGCACGCCTGCGTTTTAACGTGAAACGCCTGCTGCCTTCAACTTCTTATTCTCCTCACTATTGCTTGACGTGACAATTAAGTTTGCGTTAAAACCCTCCTCACTTCTACGTGCGTGCTCCTCTGCGTTTTATGCTTCAGCTGCTTTAAACGCAGTAACTGTTTGCGTTTTCCTCCTTTTGCTTCACGCCTTGCTTCAAGTCTCCTCACTATTGCTTGATTTAATTTTTAGGAGCAAAATCCCTTGGTCACGTCTCCTTCAGCTGCCACCTGTGCGTGATTGTTGATCCTGTGCGGTGCGCCTCTTGTTTTATTCTTCAGCTTCTCCTGTCTACTATTGCTTGATGGGACAAATAAAGGTCTCCATCCCTTAACCCCTTGCTGCTCTCATTTGCTTTGTAGCTTCTTGAAACGCCAGCGTATATGGTTCCACTGCTGCGTGTTTTGCACCAAACGACGCTGCCTTGTCTCTTGCGTCATTGCTGTGCGTTTTACTCTAAAACGCACAGCACGCTACCTCTAGCTGCAACGCACAAGCTTATGCGTTTTGCTCCTCATTCAATTTTTTTCCTCTCTATTAAAACGCCAGCCCCTGTATATGTTGCGTCTCTACCTCCAGCCTTCACCGAAGACCACGCCTGCCTACTGTCCTTCCTGATGCATGATTCTCTATTTTCTATTTTCCTCGCCTTTAATTAATTTTTTCTTCTTCTTCTTCCTCTATAAAAGTAAGTAAATATTAATCTTCGAAAAATGATCTATATGTCGTACTTTCAACTCACTTTAATTTTTTTGTTCCTGAATTATACCTAAAAACAAATATGAATTAAAGTGAGTATTTTAATCATTTTTGTATCGATAACAGCTAAGTGAAAATAATTAAAAATATTAACAATTAAGCACATATCACATATACACTCTTGAGTGCTTCTGACTTTTAGCCACTACTAAAGAGCCCTTAGTAAGTTTCCATTTTCTATTTCCAAAAGTATTTTGGAAACCTTCATTATCTAGCTTGTTTACAGAAATCAAATTCAGATGCATATCAGGAATATACCTGATATCTTTCAGCAACAGTCTTAAACCATTCGCTGTCTCTAAAGAAAGATCTCCTTTGCCAACAACATTTGACATATTTCTGTTTGCCATCTTAATAATGCCATAATTTCCAAGTATGTAAAATGAGAAAAATTGTTTATGAGATGTAACATGAATAGTAGTTCCACTGTCAACTATCTAATTTGTTTTTTGTGACACCAGGCTAACTATCTCTGTATCAATAACAAGGTTGAATACATCAATAATGTTACTTTGATCATCATCACTGCTTTCGTCTTTCTTCACATCTTTGCCTTTTTCCTTCTTCAACTTTCGGTAAAATTTCATGATGTGGCGCTTCTTCTTGTAGTAATGACATTTCACACTTGCATATCTGTTTGACTTTCCTATGCTCTTGTCTCTGGACTTTGGACCTATGGATTGAGCCCTTCCTCTATTTTATGTAAGCAAAAAAGCTGAATGTGATGAAGAGGTTGCATGCTGTAATTTATGTCTTATCTCTTCATTTAGTATACTGCTTTTAACAGATTTCATATTTAATACGTCATTTGGTGCATTATTTGTCAAAGACACCTTCAAAGTCTTCAAGACTTTGGTAATAAAGCTAGTACTATTAGAGCAATCACCTCGTCGTCAAACTTTATGCCCATCTTTGATAACTGATCAACCATCCCTTCCATATTGTTTAAATGATCAGCTACAGAAGTACCTTTCTGGTATTTTACATGCATCAATTTTGTCAGATAAAATAATTTGTTGTTGTCGATTTTTGAAGCATACAACTGCTCCAGCTTATTCCACATCATTCTTGCATGAGTCTCTTTACAAATATGATTGTACACATTATCATCGGCAAAGTGTTGAATATAACAACACGCTCGTTCATACTCAAACTCCCAATCTTCGTTAGACATCTCCTCCGATTTAGTTGTCGAAAATACTAGCAAATGCATCTTTGTAATCATCAAGATATCCTTCATCTTAGTTCGTCATATACGGTAGTTAATATTATTTAAATTGATCATTTTGCTCGTCTTCACCTCCTTTTGCCAAATAACGCCAAATTTGAGAAAACCAACCTCAAAGATGGAACTAGAACGTCAAAATTTGTTAGAAAAGATATCTTCTAAATTTTCACCACGTGCTCGGAATAGTATCGTTAGACCCTACTGGAATAGCATCGTGGGATCCGGTAAATAGTAACTTGTGAATAGTGCTCATCGGAATAGTATCGTTGAACCTCACTAAAATAGTGCTGCAGGACCCAGTTACTATTTGCGCTGTCATCTTGTAAATTTATTAAAACAACTCAAGAGTATTATTTATCACCTTTGTTGTTTTACGTCATTTTTTCGAATGGATCACTCCAAAAAATTCGTTGCAATTTTGTCTTTCCGGTGACGTGCTTCTTTTCAAAAAATACCTTCAATGAAAACACAGCTCTGATACTACTTATTAGGCGCAGCGAGTGTATTTTTTGAAATGGAATAATAAAATGAGCAAAATGGACACAAAATATTTAACATGGTTTATCCTTAACTTTGGGCTACGTCCATAGACAAAACTCAAAATATTTCTTCTACTATTACAAATAATAGTATACAGAGATAAAACCAAAATAGTGGCTCACAAGGTGTTTCCCAACCTAAAAATACTAACCTCACTATTTTGTCACTCACCAACCATTTAAAAATATATTTCTTAATTTTAGAACATTTGATTTGCTCTGATTTTTCTTTTGTATTTATTATTTTTTTATAAAATTGGGAGGGTCTTATCCGTCGCATGAGACACTTACTTTGGGGAACAGATCCTCTGTCCAATATTACCCTGTCTTATTCTGTCCATGAAATCTCAACTATTTATTTTGTGAGACCCACGCGGGGTCCACGCAGAACCTACATAGAATTTACAAAAATAAACGGCTGAGATTTATTGGACACAATAAAACACCATAATTTTGGACAGAAGATCTGGACTCCTTACTTTGCAGCTGTCTGTTTTCACTTATTTCAACAATTGTGGGATTGGTGCCGCAAATATGGAATATGGAGTCCCTCTATGTGAGAGGGGAGGGGGACCCATATCCAACACGGCGTAGCTGAATTGACTCATTTGAGTCTCTTTTTATTCTCTTACACTCATAGCTGAATCCTCAGCAACCTCCGAGACCTTGTCATTGTGTCATACAGGGTTTTATTTTGCAGTCTTGAATTTGGTTTAACTGTAAAGGTTACCTGTTCTTTTTTCCTTGAAGAACTAAATGGAAATATCGACTATGTTTCTTCAGCTCAAAGCTGATTATTCTCATGGCTCCTAGTAAACTGGAAAGGAAGTGATCGTTGTAGAACGAAGATCAATGGACTCAGGCTGTAAGGAGTTAGCCAATACTGCAATGTTGTGAATAGATGTTGAGAGGAATGCATTAGACCTTATAAATCAATGGAAGATGAACTCTTTCATTTTTATAAGAATTAAATAGATACTAAATGGGCACTTTTGCATTTTAGCATTTGACATATGTGGATTAATGTTAATCCAAATCGTTCAAATTTTGACAAATTCACTATCTTATATCAAAACTTCCACGGCCTCCGCGTGTTGGTCTGAGATACCCTGTGTAGGAGTGGCAATCAACATTAAGCCATGTTTTCTGCCAACTGTTGCTCCAAACTTCTCGGTCATATCTAAATTCTCCGGCGACATTCCGTCCGGCAACGTCCAGTCAAAGTGGTATAGTAGTTGGGCAAGTGGAAGCAGCACGTTTGAGAATCCAAATGTTATACCAGGACATATCCTCCTCCCTGCTCCAAATGGTATGAACTCAAAGTTCTGTCCTTTAAAATCCAATCTACCGTCTTCAAATCTCTCGGGTATGAACCTCTCTGCATCCGACCAATACTTGGGGTCTCTCCCAAGTGCCCAAGCGTTGACCATTACTTTGGTTTTGGCAGGTATTTCGTACCCGTGAACCACACAAGTTTCTCTACTTTCTCTTGGAAGCAACAATGGCAGTGGTGGGTGTAGCCTTAGTGTTTCTTTTATCACTGCTTTCAGATAATTCAATTCCTCGACATCTGTGTCTGTGATCGCTTTCTTTCCTCTGAAGGTTTGTCTTACTTCGGCTTGTGCTTTCTTCAACACGCGAGGGTTTTTCATCATTTCAGCCATAGCCCATTCTGATGTTAGTGAGGAAGTATCAGTTCCAGCAACGAACATATCCTGCACAAGTAATTTATCAGGCTGATTAGTTTCATGTCAAGATTCACGAATTAAAGGAGACATTCTAAAAGTCAAATATACGGAAACAGATTATTAACTATAAAATTGCTATGGTTTGATTTTGATAAGATTTTACAAGTGAAAGAAACAAGAAATTTAACCAGAATGACGGCTTTTAAGCTGTTGCTAGTGATAGGACACTGAAGATTGCCAGACTCCTGAAGCCTTAAAAGGACATCGAGAAGATCATCCTCTCCTGATTCACCACCACCTTTGCCTGTAGTCCTCAATCTTTCTCTGTGCTCCTCTATGATTGTATCCAATACCTCGCTCAACTGACCTTGAAGGGCTACAAGTTTAGCTTTCATCCCAGTAATTCCTTGAAGAAACCCCAATGAAGGGAACACATCATCTATATTAAACCCACCAGCTAGCTCTGTCACTTCCTTCAAACCTTCTACTACTGCCTCTTGCTTATCCTCTGAGCACTTGCTACCGAATGCTGATCTGCAAACCACTTTATTTGTCAACAAGAATATCATTTGGCTAAAATTGATGGGGCTTCCTGTGGAGGATCGGACCGATTCGACGAGGTTCTTGACCTCATCGTGACGAACAGAAGAGAAGGACTGAACCCTTTTAGGACCTAATAATTCTGTCATGCAAATTTTCCTCATTTGTTTCCAGTACTCACCATATGGAGCAAAGACAAGGTCTAAACCACCGTAGGCCAGAATTGTGGAGGCTAATACGTTGGGCCTCTGGGCAAAGGAGATCTCTTGCACCCTCAGTACTTCTTCAGCTAACTCAGCTGATGATACAACCACCGTAGAAACCTCGCCGAGTTGCAGATGCATGATGGGCCCATGTTCTTTAGCAAGGTCTCTAAGAGCATGGTGTGGCAATGAACCAACCAAGTTATGCAAATTGCCAATGATGGGCAGTTTCATTGGGCGTGGTAATGTTCTTTTCGCTGTAGTACCTGTGCTCTCAGGTTCATACTTTCTGCAGTAAACCTTCGTAGGCTTGTTTACGGAAGTAGAAGAACGAGTGACAACGAACGCTGGAGTCCAAATTTTCTTGGGGAACAAGATTGTACATCCCAGAGTTGAGGAGGTTGCAAACATTGAAGGGGATATAGATGTTGATCCCATTTTTGCAGAGATGGTTCTGAGTTACTGGGCTACTGCAAGCATTTTCATTCAACTAACTCAACTACTTAAATACCTGTTTCTATAATCTTTTATGCTCAGCCCAGCAAGCCGAATGAGTAATGACAGCGAAATTCTTGGAGCCACTGTTTGGCAAGTACTATTTTGTATGCCACTGTTGAATGAATACGGAAAATTGCATTCTGAAGGATGAATATTCAGAATGACCAACTTTCTTTCACTTTTTTTTATGTTATACTTTCAAAATTGACGGGATGTGAGAGAATGCAAAAGCTGTACGCATCCATAGATGCAATGATTGAGGCCATATCCAAGTGTTTTACATCAAACTCTTTATAATAAATTAAAATAAAAAATAACTATTAAATTTTTTTACGATTAAATAGATCTACTTCAAAATTTTAATTATTAATTACATCACATAACTGGTCAAGAAGGTGGGATTTGGTGGGCCGACAGCTATAGGCTATGCTTACTTGTTGGAGTCGTCGAAGGTCTGTTCACATGCAAGATTCGGGAACAGGTCAACGGTGTCTGGTAGGCGTCGTTTTAGTGCCTACCAAAATTGAAATAAAGAAAAAGATAGGTGGTTAAATGGTCACCTATTTTACACATATTTTGCCTGTAGGTCAGAGATAAAGAGAGTAAAAAAAGAGACAGACATAAGGTAAGAGAGGGGGAAAAAAAAAAGGAAGAGAGATAAAAATATTTATATATTTTTGTGTATTTATTTTTTTTTGTAATTTTTCCAGTTTTTTAAGTAATTAAATTCTTCTATTTTTACTTGTAATTTTGACCCCAATTTAGAAATTTTTTACATAAAACTTGTGTGTTTATTATTAATCCTTCAGTCTTATTTAACTATAAATTTACTTTAATCTGGTTAATTTTTACAACAAACAAACGAGTGCGGATTATATATTATCTTCTTAATTTAAGAGCTCGGTGAAACTAAAATTATAAAGCCAAGGTTTCAGTATTGGGGTTTGAGCGTATCAACTGTTTTGTTTATTTACTTATTTATCTATTTATTATTAGTGCATGTCCATACTTATATAATCTAATCGTTGTAGACTTCTGGTATTTTTATGACAAGTGATATAAATATTCTTGAAAAATAACTTCCTAAGTAGTTTCAGCTTTAAAACTATAGCAATTAAATTGAATTTTAGTTTGTTTTAAATTGCAATTTCAATAATGAGAATAGGGGAATTAAATGAATATTATTGAGGAATATGGGATGTGAATCTTTTGATATCACTGTATTAGAAAAATTCAGTATGCAACTGATTATCTTCAAACGAAGTAGTTAAAGCATTCCAAGGTGAGTTGAATATTATGGTTCAAATTTTTAAGTTTGTTCGCTATATATATTTAGATGCCATGTTAATACTCGTGATTTTGACCCTTTTTACCTTTTCATTCTTACCTTTAAATCACAAACCGTTCCAACATGAAATAAATTCTTTTGAATTATGCATGTGTATATTCTAGGATTTTTAGTGTGAAAGTAAGCATACGGCAGAATGTTTATATCAGAAGATTTTGAGAGAAACAATGAACAATCTAACACATAGTGGAATGAGTGAGAATTGTGATAAAAACTTCATTTATACTTTAAAATGAGATTGTCTTAATTAATCATTGCGCATTTTTCTTTGTGAAGCTTAATTATGATGTATGTTATTGCTTCAATCTTAAATAACTTGAATTTTAAAGTGTATGTGCTCTTTGATTTCACGAGAAATGGACTGATGAAACTATTTTTAAACATAAGTGTTTAAAGATGACTATTGTTAATATTAATTCCATTATGTTATTATAATTATTAGTTCTATCTTCTTTTGTATTCATACGATCCCAGTGAATCTAAAACTTAAATAAATTAAAATGCCACAAAATAAAGAGTAGTTAGAAAGATAAAACTACTAACAATGTTTTTGAGGATTAGGCGTGAGCACTTTCAGGAAAAATTACAATTTTTAATTTTCTAACTTGCATGAAAAACACGTCAAAAGTTATTTGAACCTTATTTTAACTAAATTTAGAAGGCAATCAAAGAAGTTATAGTTTATAACAGTCAAAGAATTATAACAAAAAGATCTCAACATTAACAACATATGGGATTAAAGTGAATATAAATAGGATTGAAAGGAAGGAGGAAATTTACTTCAAGTTTTCCATCTCCGCTTTTAGAGTAGCTTTTTTCAGTAGAAGTTAGTAATAGTTATGACCATTATTGGCTAAATCTTTTTTTATCTCAGTCGAAGCTAAGCCTTTGGAACTTTGTAGATTCAGAGATAATGAGGTTTTATTGTTAAGTATTTTATTTATTTGTATATTGAATTGTTTTTTCATTTTTTATAATTATTTTTATTGGATTTTAATGTGCATGATTAATTGTTGATTGAAATAATCATTTGCTGGGCTAAATATTGAATATGCAAAAGTCAAAATCTTTTAATCTTATGGCAAATAGAGGTTTTTAATTTGTTACATAAAAAAATCATTACCTTTTAGGGAAAAATTCTACTAGATTTAATACAACCATAAATGTTGATCTTCCTTTTATTAAAACTATTGCTTAAACTTCAACAAATAATGTTAGGCCCATAAGCAAACTTAAGTTGCCTTATTGGAAATACTATTCCAACAACATAAAGAATATTCCTTAAAACATTTAGATAATATAAATCATAGTTGTTATGATAGTTGTCATTCGGTCCTTATTTCTAGCAATTTTTTTTTAAAATTTAAACTAGCTTGCTTGAAATGAACGAGATAGAAGAAAATTTCTTTGCACTTACTCTCCTTCTCCTCAATAGTAATCCCTCTATCGAATAAGGATATGATTGCTTAATATATCGTTATGTTGAACAATTTTTTTTACTTCATTTCATGTTAGACTTTGAAAATGATGGGATATGAGAGAGTATAAAGATTGTATACAAGTATAGATGACAATGACTCAAGTGAGAATCATAATTTACTATTTGAATATGATGTAAAGTTGGCTCATTTTGGTTAAACTAGTTTAGCTCAATTTGATTGATTTGAGTCGTTTAAACTTAATCTCAATTTGAAAGTTGATAAATTCAATCATGACATTTGCAAAGAGAGTTTCATCTTTATACGTTCATTTGAGTCGTTTAAACTTCAAATTAGGTAAAGAGAGTCTTGTCATCCATATACGTAACATTTGCAAAGGGTGCCTTGTCTTTCTCAACATTAGTTTCCGTGAACCATTAGGCGAATGATACTAATCCTTGATAGCTTATTTTATCTGGATATTAGATTCTAAAAATAGCAAACTTTATTGTCACAGTAACTTCAAAATTAAAATGAATTTGATTTTTTTTAAGAAGTGAATTTTCAGATACAAAATAGTTTTAATTATTTTTCGTTTTAATTAAATCGAAGTTGTCGTTGTTAATCTATTAAATAATTTATTATAAATATATAATTAACAAATTATGAACATATAATTAGTTAGTTCTTGTATTTCTCGTAAGTCACCTTGATTGAATCTTAAAAGGAAAAGACTTCCTGCTATAAAGAAAAGGAACTTGCGTAACGTGTTTGCGGTTGATTAATATACAACAAAAGGTGGGAGCTTGACCTTGGTGGGCCGACAGCGATAAGCCACGTTACTTCTTGGAGTCATCAAAGGGCTGTTAACATGGAACATTGGGGAGTGGGGACGGACCAAAGTGTGCTTATTGTATTATTGTGTTTAACGCCGAAAGAAAAATTACGAATAAAGGCGACGTTTATTATTGTACTCAATTGCTTTTATTTATTTTAATAAAATCAAATGTTTATTTGTTTTAATTCTCAAACTTAGGTTTTAACATAAACACTTTGATGGTTATGGTAAATGACTTGTTAATCGTAAATTTTGATTAATAAAATAATAATTTAAAATTAATTAACGTTTAATCCAAATGATAACGCAAAAGGGCCTCTTCGAGGTTCTCCCCAAGAGTTGAGTCCTTCCCATCACAGGATCTATTTTCTTCTTTTATAAGACCTAAACCACAGCATCTACTTTCTTCTTTTATAAGACCTAAACGGGGCCTAAATAGGGTTTATTTGATAATCAACTGATTTCGATAATTCATATTTGATTCATAATTCATATTTGATTCAATCAGTGGTTAGTTGATAGCTCATTATACCAACTAATTTAATCAGTAAATAATATCAGTTGTTTATTAAAGATGTTTGGTAAAATTAGTTCATTGTTTATTTACAAAATTTTATGATTTATAAATTAATTAAACAATTTTAATAAATTAATCAATTAAAATAAATTGTTAAAATCAAAATAAATTATTCCACTTATATAATACATTATATAATTTATTTGCACTTCACAAACATTCTCTGTAAAAAAAACTTTATCATATAAGATGTTTAATATTGCATTAAATGCATGCTGGCTAATATAATCATAATAATAAAATTAATCAATTTTTAATTTTAATTTAATATTTTTCTACAAATTATAAATAAATTAAATAAATTAATCCATTTTTAAAATTTAATCTTATAAATTTTATTTAAAAATTAGAATTAAAATAATAAAAATACATATAAATGAATTTGTGTAACAAGCGTGACACTTAAATCATGCCTTTTAATTTTTATGAAATTAATAGTAACATAATTAAAATTAAAATTTAATTTAATTTTTTGTTAAACTAATAGTAGTATAATTAAATTAAAATGATAAAAAAATAAAAAATAAAAAAGTCATGGGCATGACTGAGTGACTAGCCGCTTTAAGCAAAAATGATAATGTTTTTAACTGAATGGAGTTAGATAGAGTAACGTTAAACAGAGGATCTAGACTCATTCCTCCCTAGGGTTGTTCCTAATGTTTTGTTTAAGACAAAGTAATTAAAAAAAGGCTCCATAATATATAAATATGGACAATTTAAAAACATACTTTTATTATTAATATTTAATATCTATACATAAGTAATTCAAGTCACAAATACATATATTCAATAAAATACTAAATGATTATAACAACTAATAATATATTGCAAATATCAACAAAAATAAAACTATTAAAAATAGTAACAGCAACAAAATACTAATAGCAAAAATCGAATGGTAATATCATAATACAAACAGCAAGAGAATTGTACTAACAAGTACATAGATGATCATAAAAAACATTTTCTTCGTATATTTTAAATACAAAATTATTAATAATAATATCAATGTCAATATTGTCTAATATATCCTTTTTTATTCATAAAATAGTTAAATCATTCAATTTTTCTTGTGCTATTAATGACTTTTAGTAAGTTTTTAAAAATTTTAACTTTTAAAAACTTTTTTTAGTTGAGGTTACGTATATGTACAATTATTAGAATTGGATAAGCAATTAAAACATTTAAATAACAATCTATAGCTTCAACAAATTCAAAATTTTCAATTGACAACATTAATTTATTTGGTAAAGTCATTTGCAACACTTTTAATTAAGAAAAAAGATCATCTAAATCTATATCCGACATATTATTGTAAAAGAAATAGTTATAAAATTTGTGCAACATTCTATTTGTTCGTTATCATTCAATCACCTTAATTTCTTGTAATTAAATAATAATTCAAAAATGCTTTTAAAAGTCTTTAATTATTGAAATCTATTCTTCAACAAAACAATTACCATATATGTGAAAAGTAGAAAGTAACTAACTCTAAATAGGTCCTCGGCTAATTGCACTTCTCTATCATAGTCATTTTCCTTTTTCTTAATAATGCAACGTCTAGTTTGAAATGTAGACTCTACATTCATCTTATTTGTAAGACTTTTAGAAATATTCATACTAGAGGTAAATCATTTGTTTCTACATTTCTTAAAAAATGTTATCACACCTTCTAATTGGTCTGTGGTAGCATCAATGCATATATATTTAGATTGCAACTTTTTACTCACCATGTTAATAGCGAATAAAAATATCATACCAAATAAAAATTCAAAACTCTCAAATACAATATATTTATATTTATGTTTTTGTTAATGTCAATATATTTATATTTTTGTTACTGATTATAATTATATATTAGATAAAATTAAAGATAAATTATTTTTAATCTATAATTTTATTTTAATATCTTATATAATATTTATTAATAAATTATCAATAAAATTGATTTAATAAAATGAATCACTTTAAAATTAAATTTATTTTAATTATTATTCAAAATTTTATTAGAAATTTATGTATTATGGAGATATTTTAAATTTAATTACATTTACTAATAATTACTAAATTAATTAATTAAATTAAATTAGTCATGATTTTAATTAATTAACTTCTACTTAATTTTTCTTTTTATATATTTTTAATTTTATTATTTATTTCTTTTTCTTTTTACTATTAGAATTCTATTGTTCTCGTTTTTTTATTCCCTTCTATCATTCCTCTACCCCTACTACAGTCCAACTTGGTAGTTTCCACCGTGCAATTGTGACCTTATAATGCAATCTCATTCTTTGTTTTAATTGTTGTTCTTATTAACAATGTTATGAATATTGTATCATATTCGATACCGGATCAAATGTTGATACGATACTGTACTAATATTAGTTAATACTGGGTATCGTTTCAAGTAATTTTTTAAATTTATGAAATAATTCCTTATTTTTTTTGAAACTTACAAAATAGTTCATTAGTATATTGTAGTGTATACTTTTTAATTTTACATCAATCATGTTTCCAAAAATCATAATAATAATAATAATTTAAAATAACAACATTGTATTTATTTTTATTAACAATAATTTTCACGCATTTCACCTATAAATAATAATTACAATTAATAAAAAAGATCATTTCATCCTCATGCTAATTTAAAATTAAGAATAATATAAAATATTTAAAATATTACAATGTTATCATATAATAAATAATAATTACATCAAAACATCAAATAAAAAACAATAAAAATCATTATACCTTTCTAACTATTACATTTTACAACAAAAATTTGTAATGAGAATATAATCAACTAGAAGAGAAACTTGAAACGAAAAGATATATTATTTCATTTACTATCAATTAAATATATATTATTTAATATATTAATTATTAATAAGAATTTAAATAATTTAATTTAATATTATATATTTAATTAATTAAAATTAATTAATAATTAAAATTATACATAACTTAATTTGATTTAAAATTTTGTTTAATTTATAAAAATTAATTTAATAATTATTAATAAATATAATAAAATTTAAAATTTTTGCAAATTAGTAGCTGCATTTTTTAAAAATTTTTGTTACTGACTGTTATTTAGATGATATTAAACTTGTACGAGTTGCCCTTCCTTTTAAGCTGGTAAAAATTATGCTTGATTTCATTCATGTAAAGAATTTTAACAAGTCTCTGAGTTGGACAGTGTTCAGCGTTTCCTTTGCATGTATCCTTAATGTGTCAAGTTTACGATATATATATATATATATATATAATAGAAAAGAAAAAACTAAGTGCCAACTTAAATGTTCTCATGCCGAGGCCAAGTTTTGTACGATGGGTAAGAGAGGAAACAGTTTACTACGTTAGCTAGCTTCTTTTTTTTTTTTTTTTTTGATATACATTAGGTATCTCAGCTTTTACTAGACTAATCTTAAGCTCTTAAAATTTCATCCTAAGAGTTCTAGAGGATGTAAATCTAGAACCTCAAGATCCATTAGGTTCCTTAAGTATGTATATACTAAGGACGAACGGGATAGATGACCACGAAATCCATCCTATTCGTCCATTTAATCTGACGGTTGGATTCTTCTCCTCTGGTCATGCCTCTGAATTAAATGGTCATAGTTGTCAGTCATACTTCACTGTGTTCCGTGACTCATCCACGAAGGACGACTACATTTTAGCTTCATATATGTTCATGGGTGTGACATCTTAGGTGTTATTCATTCAGTATGATGTTTTTTTGTTTTTTACTGAATAATTTTTCATCCTATAATTTAAATACACTTATACTTAAATAATAGTTAATGAATTAATTTTGATATAATTAATAGTTACTATAATATAATCGATTAATTATATATAATTATG